>JAJQXZ010000043.1:0-93676 GCA_021613375.1 Megaleporinus macrocephalus | reverse complement strand
AAAACACTAATTAGACATGTCTGCCTTTAACATGAGCACACAAAAACACACACCCACATACACAGAAATAGCCTTCTCCCTGTAAAGATAAAGGTTGGAATTTAAAAAGGCATTTCTTGCTTTCATTGCTACATTTCATGAACAAAAGGCTCTGTGAATGAAGAAAGCAACCTGGCAATTTACTTCTGCTCCAAAACAAATGGTTTAATTAAGTGCTATTAGGACGTTTATAAGGGGAAAATTACAGTATGTAACTGTTTGTATTGTGTGGTGCAGTGTGCATGTATTAATCAGTTTTGTATACTATATATACATAATTTCATATTTAATTATGTTTTCAGTAACATATTACATCAATATCAATAGACACAAGGTTGACACGTGAACATGTGGATATGAAAGTAGGTCTACACTAAATTCTCAACCTGTATTAATAAAGCAAACAGAAAACAATATAGGAAACAGGATGGGCTGTAAAATATCTTAAAGACTGGTGGAATGAAATGATATTCAAAGGCTGCACTCACTTTTCTTTAGGCTAAAAAGGCACAAATTAGATTCTTTGCTCTAATGTGACATCAGTCTGATGTTTTCAGAGATGTGTGGACACACAAATCGTATCTTTTCAAATGCAACCTGAGCCACTTCAATATGCGGTCCTATATCAGATATGTATCCTGTTTGTGGCCATGCGATCTTAATGAGAGCGCTTAGGTCGGAACTCATATTTTGTTTTCCACTGTGCGTGTGCCATCAATCAGCGTTAATGTGGCAGCAGCCCCGAACCAGAAGTTAACGGTGCTCCAGTAAATGGTGGAAAAGCAACACACCTGACCCTTTTTTCATTTTCGTCTTGCTCTAATAAGCAACTGAAAGCCATTCAGGGTGAATTATCTTTGTGGTGAAGGCTGGCTCTCCTGACAAGTTTGTTTGCTGTTTATGTCACCTGTGATTCATTCACATGATGCTACTCAATAGGATGTATGCACGCTGGTCATTTTGGGATGTGGCTTTCAAATTAATGATAGACTGAAAGAATGATTAATGACAGACATAATGAACAGTAATTGTGTTGCTATTACTTCTTCAAATTAAATATTGAAAAAGGTGATTGGAACCCGATACACTGATAGTTTCATGGCTCTATCTGTAACAAAAAAGCTAATATTTTATTTATTTATTTATTTTTGCAAACTGTTGTATAAAAGCAACAGAACACTCAGGGTCATGTGGTATTGTCAGTAACATTGCAGCTGGAATTTGGCACCCATAAGCCAAAGGCAGCTCATCTCAAGTTATTTTGCTACCATGAATTACTTTATACTGTTCCTGTAGCTGTAAAGCACTTACAGTATCATTTTGGCCTCTAGAAGAGGTGTCACTCTATAATGATTGCAAAGATGCAAACATTTCAACTGGCCATGCCTGTTCATCATTAATTATTGTACACAGAACACTCAGCACACTCTGTTATAGACCTGTAATATATGCATGCAGGAGTGTTTCTTCTCTCCAGACAAAATTGACAACGCGCTGATTGCTTTCTGTGTGGGTGAACACTCACACTAGCATAATCAGTAGTGCAGTCGCTCCAATGCACTGCCGATCATCAGCGGGAGGGGGGAGATGAACTGCCTCTTGGTGCGTAACTCTTGACCAACATATCAGTGACTATGTTTATCCAGGAGATAAATGGGCGTACTGGAAAAGAGATCTTTAAGGAGAGGAGAGAGGAGAGAGAGAGAGAGAGAGAGAGGAGAGAGGAGAGAGAGAGAGAGAGACTATACAGAAAGGCACTCAAGCAACAACGGAGCCTAACTTTAATTAATAAACTTCTAATGAAGTTCCAATAATGATCTTGTGCTTGTCATTGTCACAACGGGGCTGTATCTGTGTGAAAGTTATTAGAATGCGTAAAAATAGGCTATAAAGTCTGAACTGAAGTGTGGGAGAGTGGTGAAATGGACACAGGTAAGAAGGTGGCTGTTAAGAGTTTGGAAGAGTGCTCTTCTGTTTCTTAGGCAGCAAATGTGGTTTTCAATCTATTAACTAACATTGAGAGTCAAGTGAGTAGCAGCATGACAGGAGGCCTTGTCTGTTTCTGATCCCCAAGACAGACTAAACATTTCACATCATGAATAACTTTAGCTTACTATTTATACTCTACCTATCTGGATCATGCCGCATGCTTTTTAGATGGCAATGAAATAAAAATGAAATAAAGAGAAACTGGCAACCAGAACTGCAGACACAAGTTATGTAAGGATAGAAGGGATTTAGGTCTTCCAGTATGATATATCAGGACATGGCAGGTCTATTCAAACGTACCTGTTGTTCTCCAAAGCTGATCATATTCACCTGAGGTCCCTCTTACTCAGACACAAAATAGTTAGTACAGAGTTAAGAGGTAAAAATGTGAAAGCAGCCTGTGTTTCCAGTTTTGGGGTTAACATGGTATAAAGTATTTAGCACCCATTACTTGTGACTTTTTCTGGTAGAAAAACCATGTTTTAAGTTTGTGTTACTCATATCTCTAACAGAGTTATATGAGTTGTATTCAAAACTGCGGGAGGTGACCTGTATAAATAACGTTTGTTTTTTCATATTTGTTAAAATTGTCACCATGTCCTGGCTCCTCTGGCTTCACCCAGTGTTTGTAATTTCATTTGAAGGATCCACCATGCCCGATTCAATCCAACCAATCAGACCAAGAGGCATGTCTGACCATCAGAGTGTCAATCATGGCTTGTGAACTTTCCGGTACGCTGTAAACTGTGTGACATGAAAAGGCGGGACGCTGAGTTCTGCCATGTTTCTGTTTGATAGGTAATTACCTGTGCTTCATTTTTGTTTTATATGATTTGTGAAAATAAATAAATAAATCATTAGCCATAAAGCTAAGATGGTAATGGTTACAAAAACACTCTTGTTACTGTGGTGCAGCTGGCAGGCTAATGTTTGTTTCTAATGCTAAGGCTGCTGGTTGGCATGTTTTACTTGGAAGCTATTAAAGTTGTGTGACTGCTCTCTCACAGCTAACTAATTTCTGTTATCTGTTAACAAGTGTGTGTTAGTTCCTTTCCTACACAGATATTCTGCAGATTACTTTTCAGTTTTTAATTAGATTGTTTTTTTATTTTTTTATTTCCTTGTTTATATTTACATTTTACAACCGTAATGGCTATATATATATATATATATATATATATATATATATATATATATATATATATATATATATATATATATAGTACAGTGCAATTACATATATGTACGCATTATTTTTAACCCTCTCCAAGCTTTTGCTTGTGGTAACCCAGTACTATTTGCAGTTATAATACCTGCTTTGACTACTCAGTACTTCATTATGTCAAATCAAGATTGCTAGGAAAGGAATTGAATAAATCCATACAATGTTTGGAGCATCCAGGAAAAATCTGGAACTAAACTTTGTTCTTCAAACTGGCAAACAGGATATTATCTTCTTATGCTGATTTACATCTGTTCTAATGATATCTGGTGTTCTTACTGGTGGAAATACACTTATTGTTAAGATAAAGGCTGTTAAACAATGAACTTAGGGGCTTAAGACTTTTTCACAGTACTGTACATGAAACACACCTAGTTACATGAATCATTTGGTCAGAAGAGCAAAGCTTATCTTCAGATAGTAACCATATGAGTGTCTCGACAGCTGTTATCTCAAGACTCCACAACTTTGTTCTTGAGCGTAATTTGTTTTGAACCTTGAATATTTTGAACTTCATTCACAATCTCACTGCTTTGGCACAAATATCCTATTTTTTAATGTGTGTTCACAACAATCCACTCCAGTGTTCACATATCCAGTAATAACTAGTGTGTTTCAAGAATTAACAAATGTTTCCAGTCCATTAGATCAGATAAAGTGACAAAGACGCTGATATGGGCACAGTGGTCGTTACGCAGCCTCATTATATGCGCAAACAACAGATGCTTATGGAGTCAGTTCACACATCAATTGATACAGCAGAACAAATAGTCCAACTGGAGAAGAACATCTGACAACTTGTATGAACCAGAATCGCAGTTTCTCTTTGAACTGGTCAAATCATAACAAACAAACAGGAAAAAGAAACAGATGCCATTACTCACCCGCCAATATGTCAGACATGTCTCATAGTTACTTATGATGATTCCATGGCATTTAAAGCTCAGTGACTTTTCCTTTTTGGATGAATCAGAGGCAAGAAAGCAGTTGATTACAGACTCATCACTGGATGCATCCCATGAAAATCACCAGCCAGGCCTGGCAAAGCTCTGGATCCTGATTATGCAACCATAACCTCTCTTCTCAGCGTCTCTTAACTGAGGCCATCCTATGGACAAAGACTTGGGTCTAGGCCCATTTACCCCTGGTATGAGCAAAACCAGCATTTCTAGTGTGATCTCCTCAGCTGTAGAAAAAACAGGGCTGTTTTCAAGGCAACTCACTGCATTGTTCTGGTGAGAGTCGCTTATTATGCTGGAGATAAAGATGAAGAGGCCGAAACAAGAGTCCGCAATGTAAAAAAAAAAAAAAAAAAAAAAAAAAAAAAAACTGGTTTAAAAAAGGGCACAACATATATAAAGAAATTAAACTGCCAATGACATTTGAGCCATCACGCTGTGTTCCAGTTGTCCAGTCACTCTATACCTTTTTTCTTTTTTGTTTCTCTTTCTCCACGTGTTACTGTGTGTGCGCTAGTGTGAGTCAGTCTAGGGAGGAGGATGAAAGAGACAGAGACATGCTGAGCACTGCGACTGCTGTAGCATCCCTCTCTGCTACAGTGGCAGCAGCGGTCTTCATTCAGATAAATGCCTGTTCTGTTACAGCATTCTGTTGTATCATATTAGATTCAGTCTCTCTCTCGTTCTCCTTTCTTTCACTACTCTCACACACTCCTGCAACACCCCCAACACACACACACACACACCCCTCGTTTGGTCACACGTGAGGAGACATGCAGGAAAGGCTGGAATACAAATAAGCTGTTTAGTCTGCTTCCCTTAAAGACACTATTGTACTTTCCGCTTTGACACTCTCAGGAGATTGAGCTTGTAGATGCATATCCCATTGCCACAAACAAGGACGCGATTTGTGATCTCTCTCACCTGCTCATGGCCCGTCAGTGGAAATCGCAGGATTACCCAGCTTTCCAATAGGATTTCAAGTACAAGGCCTTTCATAGTGCTGTCGAGAGACACCACTGCTTGCTGATGTTTTCTGTTCAGAATCGCATGAATATCTTAAAACTTTTTTTATTGATTTATTTATTTATTTCTGGGGGGTGGGGGAAGGTTCACATACCCATGACAGAAAGTAAGCTTTAGTGTTTTCTATTTTCACAACATAATGGGCGCCCAGGCACCTCTATGCCTGTCTAGACTTCTTCTGCTCTAGCTCTTCTTTGGCTACCCCATCATCAAACATATACACACACATACATATAAAGTCCCTGTTTTACTTGCAAGTTACAGCCCTGTTCCCTTGTTTTTCTATGTACCTCTTTCTAGATTTTCCATTGCTTACCTGTTTTCTAGAATCTGGTAATAAATTCGAACTCTGACTGAAAAGCCACCAGTCGTTTTTAACTGAATTGGGTCTCCGTGCCTCATAGGATGACTGCAAGTGGGGAGGGGACATAGTAACCAAGAGTCTGATATATAGCATGAGGCAAGCCTGGCCTCCCACTAGCAGTGGTAGCTTTGGTTCTGGCAACTAGGGAGGTTTCGGCTCCAATGGTCTTTGGCCTCTGACTGCTACCTTTCGCTGTGACCACTACCACTATGGTCTGGCAAACAGTGCTCTGATCTCTTAGCCCTGCCAGTGCCACATGGTGTCCCTAAGTGAGCTGTCTCGGTGCATCAAATCAGTTTCTGTCAATGTGTCCTGCAGAATGCAGCAGGACCTCGGCTGGCACTGGCAACACCACCTGGCATCCTGAGGGTTGTTGCAGGTCCAGGTGAGTGGTGTAACCGCTGATCCAAAGGGCTACTCCTCCATTGTGTTGGAACATTTGAGGCTGACAGAACAGAATAGTTTCTTTCTGTCTTTTTCACTTTGGGAGAGCCCAACACTGCTAGCAGTTATTCAAGAGGATGCTCAGTCATCTATTGCCCTGCTGCTCTGTGGTCAGGGCCCACCTCTGTGTTTTTGGAAGCTGTTTACAACAACCACAGTTCTGCCATACCTGACCGGTCTGCTTCTGGCCACGCGCAAGTGCTCCTTCCCCGATGAATGAAAAGCTGAGTCTGAGGAAAGATCAAGGACACTTTAAAAAGAAGGCTCTTGTAGCCACTCAGGATTGACTCTGGGGTGCCTTGAGAAACACATTTTGACTGTAAACGTAAGAGTGATCCAGGATAGGCTTTATGTCAGGCACCCACGACTGTGTGTGTTTTCTGGGTTCGTGTTTGTGAGACTCGAACCTTCCCCAGGTTTCACACGCTCCTGTTTCTGATGTTTTTCTCTTGTTTTAATTGCTGGACTTTTCCTTTGTTTTTTGACAACAAATCCACCGCTCATTTTGGCAATGAATCATTAAAAACAAAACTACTTCATGCTTGCATCTGTTTGCCTCTGGCTCTGGTGTTTTGCATCTAGTCACAACATGAAACTCTATAAATGATTCAAATTTGGGACTAAACATCAAATTTCTAGGGAGGAGGGAAAAGAAGCTGGTAGGAACACACAATCGAATAAAACATTCATTTAATATTTGCAACCTGTCTGGGAGCAAATTTCATATTTATTGTGACAAAATCTACTGTGACATTTTCATTCAAGACATGAAAAACAAGAGCTTGAGCATCTTGTGTAACAGGGCAGGAATATATTGTAGGTCACTGCGACCCATGGCAAGGTCTCGAATTGTTCCACTGGCCTCGTCTTCTGTCTTATTTGATTTTCCACAAAGGTATCAGATGAATCAGTCAGCTCAAGCCATTTTTTCTTGAGATTGTCTTATCTTATAACTGTGACAGCTGAGCTCCACATAAGTTACCAGTGCAGCACTGACCCCCTTTCTTATCACCTGCATTTTTTTTTACGTGTGGTCATCCACCAACTGCTAAAGAAAGGAGCGTAGTCTTGTTTTCTCTTCGTCCTCCCTTTTTTTTTTAACAGAAAATCTTTAAGCTGACACGGATTGCTAAGTTGCTGATAAGGATATCTGTATCTAGGTGGTGATAAAACAGAACATTTTTACTCAGTAGGTCATCCCTGACAGCACACTTTCTTTTTTAAGCCAGCAGCTGCCCTGTATTTCAGTAATACCGGTTTACCATGAAATACAGCTTACATATATAAAAAAACTGGGCATGACACACTATTATTATTCAATATCGTCACTGTCCAATGAAAAACATGCATCTTCATTTTTGTCCATTTTTTTTTTCTAGGTCAGTTGAAGACGGCAGCTGACGTTGACATTGTATAAAAATTCCATGATGAATGGATCAATAGAAAATCTTGGAAAAAAAATCTGGTTCCATTGACTTACATTGAAAGTAAAGTTACTACATTGGCAGTCATTAACCCTGACCCTTGTTTTTCACTGGACAGCGGACGATATGTAACTTGTAACTTGGTGATGCATGTAAGTGTAATTTGGTCATATTAGATATTTCTCACCAACTAACTACAGTGCTCTGGAGGGTTCTCTCTAAAAATGACTTTGGGCCTATCTGTACCGCTACACTGTAAAAATTTCACTGTAAATTAACGGTAAAATACTTTACAGTGCATCTAGTGTAATTTATTGTAATTTATTAATTTATTAATAAACAGTATTGTAGAGTAAATTAAATTACAGTATATGACAGTAAAATAACTGTGTATTTATAATGCTAACCAACTAGCCAGCTAGCTAGCTAGCTAACACCGTTCAAGCTAGTTTCTGCGCTAAATTTAGTCACTTAATGAAACAGACCTAACAAACAACATTTTAAATGTTGCAAACATTCAGAGACGCAACGTTAACAGCTACCCTTTGCTTGAATTTCACAAGGACCCCCGCAGCTGTGCGGTCCAAACGTATCAGTTGTTGTCAGCTCGTCTCCTCGTCTAAGAACCGATTTAGATGATCTTTCTTTATTTTATGAGTGAACACAATACAAGCTGCCCTGCACTTCCTGAATGTTGTGTGAAACAGTCTACAGAGCACAGATACAAGAGAAGTGTGTTAACATATGTTTTGTCACTTAAATGAGTAGAAGCAGTAATAAAAAAGGGTTATCATGAAAAAAGAAACATCAGTTTGCAATCAGTAGTATGATTTTGATAGATAGTGACTGGACGTGTAGAGAGATGATGGCACATATTTCCACAGGTTGACAGAAAATACTGTATTATGCTGAGAAATTAGTTATCTGCTGTTATTAGGGAACTGATTGCTTTACTGATAATTTACATACAATGATTATTTAAGAGTATTTTACAATTATTATTAAATACAGTAAGACACTGTTGTATATCCACAATCAATTTACAGCAATTTATTACAGTGTAGGCTGTGTTGGCCCATCTTGCTAGCTCATGCATTGTAAATAATGTGTTGGCTGATAACAATGACTACCAAAAGCTGTCCAAGTAACATACATTTATCATTGATGCTGTTTTGGGTTTTAATAAGCTACAGATGACCTACAGCATGCTCGATCCAAGGATCTGTCTCACAGTGCAGTATTTCTTGCTTATTCAGCCAGTTTTAAACTTAGCTCAATTTTAATCCTTGTGACAGTGGAGTGTTATTTTATACTCCTATAAATGCTGTACATTCTACATATTAGGTAGATAGTACGATTTATTTAAAAAAGGATTTGGCAAATCCTGTGGCTGGTCATCATCCTCTGAGTTAACAGAGTCTGTGTTTGTTAGAGTTTGTGGATCTAAATCCCTCTTAAACGTTGAACCTGCTTTCCTGAGCAGACCCCGGTCCAAACATGTTTTCTCCTCTATTTGCATGCATTCTTTTTTTTTTAAAACATGATTAAATCAATAACTCCTTTTCCTTAAACTCAAGCAACTCAACTTAACTGTAAAGTAATAATCCAGACGTTGGCAGGTAGAGCCAGCATTACCTACCATTTAGGGACAAATTATAATTGTACCACATCATGTTTTAATTGTGTTATATTTTAAATAAAAGATGTTGATGATGGATGTAAATTTGCAGATTATAAGAAAAGTTGTTCACTTCCCAGGACATGCAGGCCATACATGGAAACTTTGCTATCATTTCTTTTGAGGTCACAAAAACAAAAATCAAAGCAAAGCATTTTACCATATCCACCCACAGTTCAGTCTGAGCTGCTTTACATATATCAGTTCTAAAGACTCAGTAGAAACAACACCCTGTTTAATTCACAAGGATAGAGAGATTTAAAATATTGTCATTTGAAATTAACATAAACTCAAGAAAAAAATAAACAATATGCAAACATTATGGCTCATTTGATATATGATTTACCCCAATATGTTACACTCAAAAGAAAAATGGCAAATTAGACCAAATATCTTAATAGAAAAATTCAGAATGCAACATTCATGGAAAAATACCATATACAAGTGGATTTTCTGCAAAAGACATGATAACTTCACAAAGTCGATTTGACCAGAGGAGCTGAAGCTTTTGCCTACCATCGTGTGTGTTCTGAAATTGCTCTGAAACTGAAAACGGTGGCTTGACATCACAGACTACTCAAGAAAATTCACCAGACTTTTACATGGACAATGGGTGATGCTATAGCTGTTGTTAAACAGAACACACCTATTTCATTGCATATTATATTAATAGAAGGTGAAATGCAGACTTATCAAGCAATGAGTTTCATTCTGTTTCTTCAGAATAACTGATTGTCACTACTCACTGTGTGAAAAAAGATGATTGATAGATGGATGGATGGATTATTTATTTACAGGTCACTTACATTTTCCCCAGTGAAGTATGACATTCTTAATAAATTAATTATATCAGCTGTTCTGTTCAAAGAAGAGAAATGCAAATGTGTCCCATAAATATAAAGAGGAAAAGCACAGCAGGTCAGTGGAGCTGCATCACAGAGCACATGTACATATGTTAATAACTGTACAGGGAAATCTGTACTTTCATATCATTAGGCTAACACTGAACAGTCTCTGAAATACTAATAAAAGAGTAAAAAAACTAATATATTTTTTTTTTTTTTACAGTTGGATAATAATGCGATACAAATAATAACTGCATTGTGTTGCAGTTGCAGATAAAACACAGAAATTAGATTACAAATACTTTGTCTTGGATTTGTTAAAACCCTAATTTAATTAAAACATTTGAATATTTTTAAATAGACACACATACAGCACAAATAACTATATGTCAGCACTACTTGTTAACCTTCTCAGGGTATGTCTTTGCAAAGTAAGGAGGTTTGTGTGCATCAGAGAAGCTATGATAGCCATGCTGCCTAGAGTTTTATCTCCTTTCAGGGTCTTAGTGGATATGCCAGACTAAACCTACCACCTACACAGGCAGTATAGGTAGCAGTTATCTGTGGATGATCACAATAACGGCAAAGACATCAATTTAACTTTGCCAAGAAAACCACATGGAGAGACAAAATAGAATGACTATCAAGATGTAGCAAAAAGGAACCATCAATTCCGAAGGTCTTGGAGTTAGAAATGGATTGTCTACACATTAACAGCCAAGGGTTCTGGCCAGATTAAGGCACTTTCAATAAGGTAGCACACCATCTACTACTTAAAACAAGGGTGTCGAAGATATAGTTCTTGGGTACAGTGTTGTGAATAATTGACTAATGTCAATCTGAAGTCATGCATCACCACAAAACATTATAGGCTTCCAAGTTGGTGCCCCAATGAACACAAGCAATGAAAAAATCATGAAGTTTTTATAATCAAACTCTGGAATTTACAAGACTCGGAAACAAGATGTGCTGCTGGTGACTGGAGACTAGAATGGTAAGGTTCAAAACAAGAAGGAGGGAAATGCCGTGAACAACATGGCCTTGGATTCAGGAATAAAACAGGAGAACAAATAATAAACCTCTGCAAGTGCAATGCGTTTTTATATTATTAATCAACCAAAAATGTCTATACACCTGGACCTGACCAGATGGAGTTACCTGAAGCCAAATACACTACATTCATTTTAATCAGACTTTACAAAGATCTGAATTCTGAAGGCTATGATCTCCTCTGTGGTTCTTTACAAAAGCTGGACAATAAACAAGCGAGCCAGAAAATATATACATCAATCAGGCTTAACATTAAAACCATCTTCCAAGACAGCATGTGAACCTGAAGCCAATACTGCAGCGTTTCTTTAGGTAGCGACTTGATTTTTTGCTATAGTTCTAATAGGAGGTTTAATATTAGCTTTAATAATTCTGACGTGCTTACCAGAGACTCCAAGATGACGTTTAACCATGCTTGCATTTGATTGGCTAAAAGTGAGCAGGCTATCTGAAGGATCACTTCATGACATGCAATTATAGTACATAGTGCCAGACACAGAGGAGGCGAGAGCTGATCAGTGCTAACGGTAGCTCAAAATCTGGCAAAACTCTTTCAGATTACTTACTCCCCTTCCTCTATTGCCAGCGCTGCACAGCACACATAGTGTAATGATGTTCACATCATCACGTTTTTGTATTTTGTAGATATAATGCTGCCAAAAAAAGACATCAGAATTTCAGGGAGGCATCAGCAATTAGTGCAATATGTTTAGCAAATCTAACCTTTAAAAGGAAAAATATTTGGCCATATGCTTATTTTAAAAAATTAGTTTCTTATAAGCCTGTATTTACACATGATGACAAGAAAGACTGCTGACTTTACCGTTGATGGAGAAGCTGTAAAAATGGTGGACAGCTTTTGCTTACTCCTATCAATTATTGACAAAACTCGGCAGAACAGGCATGAAGGAGCTTGAAAAGATCTTCAAGTGCAACAGCTTGTATATACAAACAAAGCTCAGCCTTACCCAGGCTGTGATTCTATATGAATGTGAAAGCGGCGATAAACAAGCGGTATTGGTGAAGACTTTTGGGAGTACCTTGGACAGCAAAGAAGCAAACAAATGAATCTTCATAGAAAATCAAGCCCCACCTCTCATTCTGAGAAGAACCGATTCATTGGAAAATACTGAAATGCTTGGAAGAGATAAAGGTATAAGAAGAAGTGGATCACCAGCATGTATGGAAACCATCACGGGAATATTGATCCAGACATTCTGAAGCCTGAAGAATGAAACAAAAGACATTCAGGATATTCAGAAGAAACGTTATCCACAGATAGAGTCTGAAACAGCATTTCTGTTGTTTTAGGTTTAAGATGTCTATTTAAGTTCATGTTTTTTTAGATTTTAAAAAAGGAAGCAGTGGAAATCAGGGCACAACCTAACAAAGGGTTTGAGTTTTTAATTAAATTAAACTAAATTGATCATTTAAAAAGCAAAACATACTGATGACTATATTTGCTAAAAAGTAAAATAGAAACTTTGTGTCCAGCACCTACAGTATATATACTCGTAAAAGCTAGCCCCATAGACAGGGTCCATTAAAACATACATGCTATACTGTTCAAACCAGACAAGCCTTCTAATCTCATAAAAAATATATATATATGGAACAAAACATGATTAGTGAACAGAGACTGTGTTGAACTGTGGCAAAACATTACCGACCATTAAATACATCAGCAAGCATCAGCATAATAAAACAGAAACATCTTCAATTTACATTTTTCATTAATACACGCATAAAAAAATTAAAACAGAAGTACATTTATATGAAAGGATATGAACTTCTTTCAGCCACCAAGAGAGTGATCAAAAGCATATGGGTGTGTGAATTATGTACAAACAATTTAGAAACCAAAGAGCACTTTATATGTACAAAGGTCCGGCACAAGCACAGGTGAGTTTTGAGAAATATTTGTCTGATATCTGTCAGAACTATGAGAACATGACTAAAGGCACATTCTTCTCAAATCTGTTTCCTTATAAAATATCAATTCTACATTTTGCCTCTTTCTCTCCAAATGCAGAAGTTTAAACAGCTGTGCTGTACTGGAATACTCTCTCAACTACACTTAGTCTGCTTGTCTAGAGTGAACCCAGACATAAATGTATTAGCTGAAGGACAACACGACAACATGTTCTTGTGTTGCCCTGACTTTTATATCCAATCTAAAATCCCACTAGCGTATTTGTCTGTTTCCTATTTCATCCTTCTTCATGGCCTTCAAATCCCCTGTAAAGCGTGCAAATGAGGTAAGTAGTGTTGGAGTGCAGGGGGATTGGAATTTTCCTCATATCTGGCTCTGGTATCAGCCACAATGGGCTTTGCAGTAGCAAATGCTGCAGGAGTACCAGGGCGGAGGAAGATAATTAACTGCCTCTCTCTGTGTGACAGTCATGCATTTACTCAGTACCCAGCAGATTCCGTCTCTGCATCTGCTTCCCTAATCACCCTTCCCTCGCACAGCGGCGCCTTGAAAACCATATGATGTGGTGTGCAGGTCAGGAGGAGATCCAGCAGGGACAGCGATAGGACTGTGTTGGACCTCTCAGTTCCCCTGCTGGAGGACGGCATGAGAGGCTTTGCGTCCTACTCTGATCCGGCTAGCCATCACGACTGCGCTGTGGTGCCGAGTGTGGACCCTTGGGTGGAAAGGGGGTTAGAGGTTATCCAAACAGCAGATGGTACCAGTGGCCACCGTGGGAGTGTGCAGCGGTGGTACGCCAGTGGAATTAACACACTCGCAGAGTCTACTTCAGAGCCAAACAAAGGTGAGCCCATGCTGCCAGATACATTGCATTAGTTGTTGCTTTGCACCTATTTGTTTATTGTGACCTAGATCAGAATTGTGTCCAGATTCTGATATCTGCATTTATATGTGGTAGACAGATGCATCTCTACTTGGGTCGAGTACACATGGATGTTTTAGGTGTCCATTGATATTAAGCCCTTAAATGTGGGCCCACATGTAAAGTCTTTAGTCTCAGAACTACAACATATTAGTTGTATATTAGTTGCTAGGCCTGTCACAATCTGGCTGACTATTAATTGTCACTTAAATAACAATCTAATTCCAGTTCAGTCCATACAACTACTGAAGAACAAGCCAGAAGCAGCCAAATTAACTGATTAGTTATGTTTTATTGTTAACTATGTTTTATAATAGCTAGTAATAGCTAATGACAGTAGTACAGTCAAAGTCATACTCTATTTCATTGTAGCTACGAAGCTAATGCAAGAACAGTACTGGGCAAGTTTTAGATCCCAAGAATACATTTCACTGCTTGCTGTTATTTTACTGTATATGCTCAGTACACCCACCAGTATACTATTTTGCTTGTTGCAGAACTTTAACAAATATGAAAAGTTATTGTAGTTTTAAGTAAGATCATTCCAAATAATAGTGATTGGGTGAGTATATATAATAATAAATGTGACAGTCCTACAAGTTACTGTAGGTGTTCTTTTTTAGGTCTTCTTATTGTGTGAAATGGATTCATTTATAGACAAAGGTCTCAACTAACAAACCATGTACAAGAACAGGTTTTTAATTTAAACACTGTTTTATCAAAAAACAAAACATATTTACTTCATAAGTTAATTTGTGTAAACTCTGTCAGACACTTTAATTCCATCAATTCAAGAAGACTGTCCTGAAGTGCCTAATACTGCTCTGTGAAAGAGGACGTAATAAAAATGCATAAGTAATAAAGTAATAAGAATGCATAATTAAAATTTTTGTTCTGTTATTTGTGATATTTCAAGAAATTCATTGTCCTTAATTTTGTAAATTCATTTTTAATATTAAGCATACATAATCAGAGTTCTTAGGCAAAAAAAAGATATCATTGCATGTACTTCAGCTTATGTTTAATATATAAACACACTACATTGAAAAAGGAGTACACATTTCTTTGGGAAAGGACATAAACCGTCTTCTGATAGGGTTGACTATTGCTGGTGCTGTTGGCAAACAAAATGAATCTGATAAAGTATTTACAGATATTTGCTAACAGTTGATCAGACGAGCTTTGACATGGAACCTCCAGGGGAAGAGGAAGAGAGGCCAGCCAAATAGCTGAACAGTTGAACAGTTGATAGAACATATTCTGATTGTCAGAGTGATGATGTATATAGATTTAAACAAGCTGCATTTTCAGTATGGCTCAGTGGCCAGAATCTCAGTCTGACAAGTTTTGTGATGTAGTCATCTGTCATCAAGTAAGTTGTTTTTAAGCTACAGAAGAAGTTGCTAGATGTGCCATAATTGAAGTAGAATAGCTTCTTCTTAAAGTTGTCTGAGGTCAAATCAAATGTCTCAATATTTTCTGAATCACTGACTTCTGAATTCTTTCTCCTAAACAATTGCATGAAGATCTAGAGACAAATGAGAAAAGCACAAGGTCTCTTTCTACACTAATAAACTAGTGAAAGATTTATGAGACGTAGAAGAGAGGCACTTAAGGAAGTGATGAGATCTAACATTTATGCAAACATTATTCGTTATAAGGTGATGATTATTCAGCTGAGGTGAAATGACTCAGACCTAAAATAGTTAAGTCATCTGTGAGAACCAAATTTTGATGAAACACATTTTAAAATGTTCAAAACACATTTCTAAATGGTGATTAATCGCCTAGAAGGTTAACATTCAAACCTTCACAGGATTCCTTAATTGGAAAGTGCAAACTGAATAGGTGAGCGCTGCTTCAATTACACGCTATTTAATTCTAAAAACAATGTGATTTAGGCTTCCATACAATCATGGAAAAGAAGTGTTTACTATTCTTTGTCTTGGAGTGTGAGCTGCAGGTTTGTGAGTGTGTGTGTGTGTTTGTAGCTATGGCACAGTCTCTATTCTATTGTAATGCATTCAGCTCTGTAACACAATGCAGTGGAAATAAAGCTCGCCTCCTGCTCGTTTTATTCTAATTTAGGCCTGCGTTGTTAGAAAGACCCAAACTGCAGGAAGTGGGAGAGATAAATATACTCGCAGTCACTACTGAGCAGTAGGGATATTCTTCTCCCACATTCTAGCGTGCAACAAAACTAGTGGTGAATATTTGGTTAAGCTTTCAGTTACATTCCCTTGAGTTTTGGGTATTAATCAGGTAAGTGGGAAATATTATTAGTAAGATGATGGAATTCCAAAACACTCCAACTAAATACACTGAAAAGAACATTAACTGGGTTTTGTAGTAACTTCAGAGTACTCAAAGTAAAGTATTCAGAGTGTAAAGTGCACAGTTGTTAGTTCCATTTTACTAGGTCAGTTTTCAGTAGATTATCTACCAATATTCTGATTGGTGCAAACTTTATCTGCTGAAACTCAATAGACTCTCGATATTGTTGGTGTTAAGGTTATGATTTGGTCCAGCGTTAAGGTTAGGTCCAGTGTTTATGATTAGGATTATGTTTTGAGTTAAAGTTTAAGGTCAGGGTTAAAATTAGAGCCAGGTGTAGGGTTAACAAACTTATTTTAGATCTTCACAGTCATAAAAACTCTTTGTTTGTTGTCATTCAAACTGTTGCCACAATTGCCGCAGTGCTAAAGAGTTGGTATCACAAGCAATATCCATCAGGACAAAACAATACTGACCCATTGGTTCTGAGAAACTGCAAACATAAGTTATTATTACATACAGAGTGACATCCACATTCGTTTTTATGCCTTTCAACTTTTAATGAAACTGAAGTGAGCATATCTTTTGGGTCCTTCCATCCAACCTGGTGTAGCAGTTATGATACATTTAGGCATCTCAGGATCTTGTCTGAATTTTTCTTTTTTCCTTGTTAAACAATGCTGCTGTTAGGCTACATTCTGCCATCCAAGGTTCTTGTTTGAAGTTTCCAGTCCCAACTTAAATGGTGCAGCTGTTAGGCTACATTCAGGCATCTCAGGTTCTTGTCTAAATTTTCTCGTTCCACCTTAAATGGTGCAGCTGTTACATTCTGGTGCCTCAGCATCTTGTTTACACCTTGTAGCTTTACTGTTTTACCTTTAATGGTGCTAAAGTTACATTCATTAGTGACTCGAAGTCATTGGAAGGTATTTTATCATGTCCTTCAAGAGTATAACAGCTAGAACTTAGTTTGGGTTCATCCATCCATCCATTATCTGCAGCTTTATCCCACTTGTCGGGGTCACGGGGGGCGAGGCTGGAGCCAATCCCAGCGTCATCGGGCGAAGGCGGGGTACACCATGGACAGTTCGCCAGTCCATCGCATGGCCAACACTCACTCACATCGACGGGCAATTTAGAATGACCAATTAACCTATCATGCATGTCTTCGGACACATGGGAGGAAACCGAAGCACCCGTTTGTACTAGTACTAGTTTGGGTTAATTTCAGTGTAATTTTATTATACTCTCTTAGTATTTACCATCAATTTATCCACAATACTTACACAGGACTTTGTACTGAACACAGAACTGTTTTGCCTTTTCATTTGCTAGCCAAAATATTTATCTAGTTCTTTGGAGTGTGTACCTTACATTTAGCAGGTTAATACCAGAGGCGTATGGGACTGTAAAAGAAAGCATTACCAAGTGTGCTTTTCTTATTTGTGAAACCGAGTGTTCCAGCATTCCGCTGTGCCATTTATCTGGAGAATGTAATTCAATAATGGTTCTCAATCCGTCGTGCATTTATATCCGCATTGAATGTTGATTTTTCTTCTTTAGTACATAATCTTGTCAGTACACGCTGCAATGCCGCCTCAGCCTGCCTGCTAGCTAAGACAGGTGAACTGTGTGGAACATATGGGTTTAAAAAGAATGAAACACAATTAGTTTCTGTCATGCTCAAATACAGAGAGTCTAAATTGAATATTTGCGAGATAGATTAAAAAGCAATTAATGTGCTCCCAAATTAATATGCCAGGCTCATGTAACTTTGAGGATGTAAAAGAGTTTCATTTGAAGCAGAATATCAACAAATCTGACTTGTCTTATTACCTTCATTCAGACGGAGATTTCCTAGACAGCTAATCTCTGTCAGGAGCCTCTAGAAGTAAATGCAAACATGACTGACTTTGCAGTCATAATTATTTCTTTCAAAAGCAATAAAGGTGAATTAAATGAAACTTTTACAGTCTCCGTGGAGAGACAGAGAAGGTTTTGGGAATATTGAATTGACACTTACTGTTTCTAAACCCTTGTGTGGTATCTACTGTATAACACCACCTTTAAACCAGTCCTAATTAAATTTCCACATCTATTAAAAAAAGCTAGGCTAGCTGCCTGCATCTCATGCCACATACGACCATTCTAAATAACATGTCAAAAATAGCACACCACCATTAGCAGTGCATTCATTAGTGTAGTGTGTACAGTAGCCAGTGAGCTCAGACACAGCCTTTGTAATAGTGTGAACTCCGGGCACATGCAATGCTGCTGCTGCTGCTGCTGTTAGACTAAAACCTGATGTTTCTTGTCTTCCTTAGAGTTCAACCATCTTATTGTTGCTGTCCAATGAGAAACAAGTATTAAAAAAGGGGAAAGTCTTCCCTTTCAATGTAAGTCAATGGAACCAGAAATCTTACTATTAATCCATTAGTACACAATGTAAATGGCAGCTGTCGTGATCAAATGATGTTGAAAAATTAAAGTAAACAAAAATGAAGATACATTTTCTTAATTAATTCCACGACTGACCATTCGTTCTGTCTTTTCTACTAATTGTGTTTATGTTTTCTTTCTTTAATTCTGTGCAGATAAATAGATGCAGGCTGTTTCTGTTCTCTGAATCTGTCTGATAGGTATTGATGCGCTTAGATTTACGCCTTAATGGACAGAGATGCTCTCATTAGCTTTTATTGTGATTTGGGTATGTGTAGTGAGTGTTATGAGAACAACACATCCTCCCTTGCACAGCGAAGCATCCCCATCAGCAAATGGCATTCAGTTTTGTGGTGAAATGAAAATGACGATAAACAACCACAGCCTTTACTAAACAACACATTTTTATGATGGTATTTAACAAAGACAAAGCCACAATGCGTCAGAGGCAGAGTCAGGAGCCGTCACATAATTACAGGAAGAAATTTTAAGGATTAATATTTCAATATGCTCAAATTAAATGTACTCAGGAGCATTTGTGTTCCTTGCATTATTCATTTGAGCCATTTCTATAGTTTTATTTCCACAATAGTAATAATTGCAACAATAATGTTCATTTAAACTCTGACCTCATAGTGTTAAATATATTATACCCAAAGGTGATTTCTCCATTCGTGCCATTTGCTACATCCTTGACTGCATTGCTGTATCATCCGGATGTAGCACCTGTACAGTTTCTAAAGCTTTTCCCTTCAGACTCAGCTTTTTAGTTAATAAACTGTAAATACTGCTCAACCAGAGGAGGATGGGTCTCCTCATGTAAGTCTGGTTCCTCCCAAGGTTTCTTCTTCCAGTTGAGAAAGTTGTTCTTGCCACCATTACCTTTGGCTTGCTCACTGGGGATAAAGTGTTGTGACTTCATGTTTTCATGCTTTTAAACTCCTGTAAAGCTGCTTTGTGACAACATTGTTGACTTGACTTGACCATGAGCATAAGGTTATGTCCAATTTGTTAGGATTTCAACAATATAATACCCTCAAAGCTATTAAATAAAATTAGATACTAATATGAGACATTAATATAAGATGTTATGAGATGGTAATATATAATATTAATAAGTAAAGCACTGTCATGGTGAAGCTTTGCCTTCTGTTTTCCATAAAGCAGATCTTTAAAGCTTCAAGTAACTGCTATCTTAGGTTTAAGGAACTCTTCTGTTATCACATAGGTCGATGGATATTGTACAGGTGGTTCTTTTTGCTTTTATTAATGCTAAGCACATTGAACTGCGCATAAATAAACTTGCTTTGCCTCCTGTGATGTGTTCTTTGGAGGACATGAGGGATGCATTGGCTGTTGTAATCCATAGCAGATTGTTGGCAACACAGACAACATCCACAGCGGGACGTCCCACGCTAGATTATACAGCCCTTTTTCTTTTCATGGAGAAAGATTTGAGTGACAGGCTAGTTCTCTCCAGGCTCCGCCTCACTGTCCAAGGCTGGTTTTTGAAAGGTAAAAATTGAAAATGGCTGAATCATCCATCATGAGACGGAGAGATGGAGCGAGAAAGGGTGGGGAGTTGTGTGTGTGTGTGTGTGTGTGTGTGTGTGTGTGTGTGTGTGTGCATGTGTTTTTACGTGTATGTGTATGAGTGGAGAATGTGATAGAGAGAGAGTGAGAGAGAAAGATGGTAGGGGGAAATAGATATCAGAGAGAGAGGCAGTTTAGCTGGAGATGACAGTGGTGATGGATGATGTGGAGGGGCTGGCCTTTTCAAAGCAAGGTGCAGGGCTACTGTCTCCACAGCCACTGGTGCTAAATCAACCTTGACTTCACTCTGCTGCACCTACCTGCACACACGGTCTCATGTTCACGGGTGCAGTCTTACATAACGCCTCATGCGCACATAGTGGGGTTTTAAATACGATGAATGTTCTACTTCAACATACTGGTTCAGTAGCATCTGACTGAAAAGTCATGACTGAGGACCTAAAGCCAATGGTGGGTCTGCTGTACCGCGGAGGGAGACGTGGAGGGAAGATGCAAGACTGACGGTTTACTGTAATCTAAAATAAAAACCAAAAGCATCCACAAAAGCAAAGAAACAAAGAGGGAACAGGAGGATTACAGATACTACATGGAAGCTAAAAACCACTGGACATCAAGGGACCCAAAAAAAACATAAAATGAAACTCAAACAAAGACAAGGCCAACAACAAGGGGCGTGAATACACAGAGAACAAATAAAAAACACCAGGGGCTAATGAGAGGACTGCCTACAGGCTACACACAGGCGAGGGGCATGGCAAAACGGTGGCACATAGGAGCTCAAAAGCAAAACACAGACAAAAGCACATGCTAGAAAAGCACAAAAGGGGAATTTAAGCATAGGCTGAAACAGACAGAACCGTAGAAAGACAGGGATAGACAAGATGTGACATCTGAACATCTGTTGCTGTCAAATCAAAACCATGCATTCACAATTACATGTGCTCTCTAAGGAAAGCAGCTTCCTTTACACTGTGCGAAATTGGAATCATCAAAAATACTTACTTGCTGTCACATAATTACAGGAAGACATGTTAAGGACTAATATTTCAATATACTGAAATGCCCACAGAATCATTTGTCTTCCTCGCATATTTCATTTTAGTCATTTTCATGGTTTCATTTCCACAATAGTAATAATAACTGCATAATAATGTTGATTTAAACTCTGACCTCATGGTGTCAAATATGTATAGTATGTCCAAAACACCATGATGTCAAGGTTATATCCCATTTGTTAGGACTTTAACAACATAACATAGCAGTTTTCCCCCAAAGCTTTTACGTGAGGGCCAAACTGAGTCCAGTATGTAGATGCTATGAAATTATTAAACGCTTATCTTAAAACACTGTCTCTGGCTGTTGCTCATACCTGGGTTCATGAATGGTAGCAGAGGCAGGCAGGTAGGGAGGGAGAAGACACACAGTCAGGCAAGCAGCAGGGAAATAGGTAGCAGGCAGGCAAGCAGATAGCAAGCAGGTGAGCAGTTAACAAACAGGCAGGCAGGCAAGCAGGTGGTAGACAGTGGAGTAAATCCAAATTGTTAGTAATCCACAAAGGAGGGGGTTAATCCAACTTATAGGTTCCAAGTTTCAATATACGTATATGACTCAATATAACTACTCGAATACAGCATCTTCCATTGTGCACCTGAGACTGATCACCATGTGGAAGATGCCATCTTTACCTGAACAGGTGGTCTAAGGCTATGTCACAATAAAAGTTCCAGACTAAAGGCCAGCAAACAAAATAAGAGTCTAAACCAAATAATTAAACTAATTTAGGCTCCAACATACTAGATAATAATATATATATTAATATTAGACATTAATATAAGATGTTAATATATACTAATAATTTAAGGGCTGTTATGGTGAAGCTTTGGCTTCTGTTTCTGTATGTCAGTATGTTTGGAAAGGCATACCATTACATCCATTTTTTCTGTAATGCTACTGTTTTGGTGGTTTGGATAGGACAGCAACAATATAATACAATACTGCATATAGAAGTTAGAGAGAAACAAAAAGTCTTGTTAAAGCAGCTATTCCAACTTTACCATTATTACTGTAGCTGTATAATTGAATTGAATCATAAATGTCCCACCATCTTCTTTCAAGACTCACTCAACCTTATATCTTGCAGCAGTAGTACAGGAGGATTGTATTAAACTACATACACCAAAGACTGCATATAGTATGTCTGGACAAAAAAACCACATTCATAGTTAATTTAAGATTCTATAGCTGAGTCTGTGTGAAGGAGCTATGCATGTTACTCTTCAAGTTTCAGATTTTGTTTGCTTTTGCTTGCCATTTTTTACTGTACTGGCATTACAAATAGAATACCTCCCCTGGCAAAAAAGTGATATGACCCCTGAAATTCTAAGTGTACTTAAAACGCTAGAGCTTAAATCTAAAAACAAAGCATTTGCTATATTGACAGAACTGTCACAGAGCAGTGTAATAAGAAGTACTAGTATTTATTTATTCACCTGTGCATGTTTCAGCAATACAATGTCCTTCAAGACTTATCGACATTTCAGTGAAACAGAGGTTTAACCGAGTATGAACCGCTGTATAATTGGCATGTCTCGCTGAGGCATAATTTAGCATGTCATGGAGATTGACATTTATTAAATTTCACTAACACTCTGGACGCAGCTCTTCTCTTAAACAATATAGAGTGGCAAGACGAGAAAGAAGCCAAGCCTGATAAATTAGATGTTAACAAGATGAACAATGTGAATGAACCGATAATAGGATTCGAAATGCTCCAACTAAAACAAACAATGAAATCCATTTGATTATTCTCTTAAGTTGCCACAATTATTCAATTTTTTTCTTTACAAATTGGTTACTGTTGGTGAAGCTGATTCCTTACATAAAGTTCATGTTAGTGATTAATCATTGCTGAATAGTAAGCCAAGATTATTTTTAGTAAGCATAACCTTATTTGCTTAACTTCAGTCTTAGTACATCTTAAAGCTTGTACCTGAGTAATTTCATAGACAACAGTCCAAAGTGACAGAGTTATTCTAAATTTATAGGGTTACAAACAATGTTTGGAACAGTTATTATTCATGCAGCATTTTTTCCTCTCTCTGTTTCACATGAAGAGGGAAATATTGCACCCATTGATCCATGAATTCATTCTCAGGAACATGTTTATCTGTTCTCTGGGTTCCAGATTGTTAAATAAAAGGCTGTTGAATACTTTACATTACAGACTAAGCAGGTCTAATTGTCATTGTAATTGTTTGAGCTGTTATCCTTCTCACTGTTTATTTCACCATATTAGACTTCCTAGAGGAGAATAAGTTGTTAGCCTCCAAATTGCTGATGAAAATTCATGCAATTAAACAATTTCTTGTACTGTCTTTCTTTTGTTATTGAAGTTAAGATTTTCTGTCATGTAGAAGTTCTTTTCTGGTAATTTACAGATACAGCAGTATGCAAAACTTTGGGCACTCCTGGTCAAATCAGATGCTTTGTTGATTTTATAAGAGAAGGTAAGTTAACATATCCTCTACAGAGCACACACTACTGCACAGTTAAAGAAATTTAAATGACACATTTGTGAGATGAAGCAACTTGTTAAAGTAGTACTCCAGACAAACAGGGGCAACATATCAGTTTCGAAAGTAACATGGATTTCCCAAGAGAGCTGCACAGTCCCTCCTCCTCAATGTTTAAATTAACTAATCTCCATCACTTTACTCACCAAGGACCATCCCTTTACTTTTTTGCTGCCACACATAAATTCTTGCTGAGAGCAGGTGACGGTGGTGATTGTTTCATGTTAGACTGATTTGACTTATGGTTGGCTCTTGAGGTACAAAGTAGTATAATGAAACGGGGTGTGCCAATTTAGCATAATAGCCTACATTCGGTTTATACTTTCAGAATATTTTAAACTTAAAGTCTTTAGTTCAGTTTAGTTTAGTATACAAATTGCCCTTTTAACATGTTTTTTCAATATACTAAACTCGGCAAATAAACAGAAACTGTACCAAATTTAAGCGTGTTCTCTGTATTTGTACCTATTTTTGCTTAATTTGACCAGAGGCGTTCAAACTTGGCATACAACTGTACATATACAGTACTTTCATTCTCAGAAAGAAGCCAAAATGTGCCTATAAATAATTGTCAGCCATTAATAATAATAATAATAATAATAATAATAATAATAATACATAAATTAATTGGCTGATCAGTCTAATGTATCAGATTCTGTGTAGGTCAAATTTACTTTAAGTCACACAACAGCAGTGCAGACACAGCCACACACCAAACACATGTCATCTTACTGTAAGCATAAAATACAACAATCGTGCAATTTGAAATAAGGTCAAGGTAAGCAAAAGAGGAACAGCTCCAATAACATACAGACCCAAATTTTATATAATACTAATCCCAGCAGGTCAGTATCAGAAATTGTGAATGGGCAATAAAACTGTAATCAGTACATCTCTAAATTATAACAATCTATATTTAAAAATGTTGATCAGCTGTAGCCTAGCAGTCTACAGAATGGTCAAGACCAGAAGTTTCTTATCTGAAAATGTGTAGATACTACCGTATACTTCCACTCTAAAAGCTGTGCAGAGCTAAGAATACATTTTTCATGTCCTGTTTAAGCCTCATACATCTTAATTGAAACTGTTTGCCAGAGGATCAAATTTGTAGAGCTTCTGAATTCCATGAATGAGCATTCCGAACGCCATTCTCCCCACAAACTCTCAGTTTAATTTGTAAATACATCCGCCTCTTTGAGTTGGAGCTCGACTGTTTCTATTTGTTGTAGCATGAACAAGAGTGACAATTTAAACGAATAAATAAAACACAGGGCTTAACATTCAAGACAATGAATATTCATGTCCTTGTGAGCTCCAACAAGCAAACTCAAATGACTTTTCCGTGTCTCCAGACATGTACTCGGCTCCTTTTGTGCGCTAACCATTTTTGCCTGATTGCTTTTTCCGTTTATGAATGGTTTGTTTGCAGAGAGCCTGGCATCCAGTTAAAGGCATCGCCTAATCCTCTGCTATGGATGGGGAAGGAAGCAAACAATACATACTGTATGTGGCATAACCTCCCTTCAGTATTCAGTTCCGTATTCACTCGCAAACTGGCTTCTCCATGGAATATTTCACTGTCATAATCTCATGGATTTGCTTCAAAAATAGAAGACAATGGTCCCTTGGTGAACACCCAAAGATGTAAACATGCAGGCCTTAAGACGCAAAGCAGAAGCCCTTTATATAATGAAAAAAAAAAGAAACTTCTACAAGTCTCTTCTGTTTTGGAGTAAATCCCAAGCACCCTAAAAATACTCGTAATGAAGCATGAAGTTCGATCAGGCTGGGAGAACTAAGTCAGCAGAGTACAGCAGAACAGCTAAGACATAAACATACACCTACTAAAGATCTGCCTGTCTATGTACGCTGCTTGAACCATATGTGTCTGACGTGTTAGAAAGGCCTTCTGTACATTAGCCTTGCTGTCAAAGCAATAGTTTTTGAGAGGTAATAAATAAAAACATCTACTTCTCTAAAACTGTAATGAGGTAAGTAACAACCAATTACTGTATATCTCTCTATAAGTTCTTCTCTAAACTCCAAATAAAAGTCAGAAAGTATACAAAGCCCAACAGCCTATTCAAAAAGAAACAGCCTCACACTAGACATTAAAAGTAACACGTGTGCAAGGATAGCCATAGATAATACAGTGCACCCAAAAAGTATTTGGATGCTCTACTCTTTGGTAAACTTATTTTAGAGGAAAACATGTTCAGTACATCCTAAAATGAATGGTAGGCTCAATTTGTGGAGAAAGTCTGGAGAGAAATTCCAATTAGACTGCCTCAAGAATACTAAGTCTGCACCACTTTTCATATGATATAGTGGAATCTTGGAGTCTTTGGATGGTCTGTTTAAAATGAATGCCATTTGGTTCAGTTTCCTAACACAGTGAAATGTTAATCATGGCTCTGATGGCTAGACACTTGCTGGAGCTCCTATGTATGTATACAATAGTTGTATGTTTTGAATGCATCATGTGTAATTAAAAAATGGAGTTGGTGATTTATTCTAGAAACATTATTTGTTATTTTTCTTTGAAATGCCCTTTAAATCCCAATAGCACCCAATAAATCAAATGCTCTAACTGCTCTAAAAAACATTATATGTGAAGGCCACAGATTTGTAAAAATCCTTGTTGAATCATTTAATTCAGACTGAATGCAAAGACTGGATGGCCGGCCTGCCTGTCCACGTACTTACCTCAATACCTGAGGGATCTGCATGTGAGTCTCTCATACAAGCTAAGTTCACAAGAAAGGCCAAACAAGTTATCCACATGTATCTACAACAGCTTGCACTGCTAAATAGACAAAGAAAAGAAAGACAGAAGTAGAAAAGGCTTCAAACTAAAAGAGGGTAAAGATAAAGCAGGAGGTTAAACCTGAGTGAACATTGGTGTGGCATTCCAACAGCAGTGAAACCTGAAGGAGTTGAAAAGCCTGGAAAGTGATGCTAAAGTTGCTATATTTCTATTGGATGATTATCTGGTTTAGTTTTGTTTATGGGTGAGATGCTAACATAGCTAGCTGTGTATGTAGCTGCATATATAGTAGACCATTAGCTAGATATGTTTATCTTGTACGTATATGTGTGTATATAAGTAATACGGCCGATGACGAGTTTTCACAGTCATCGTGAGCGTTGTTCACATGTTTTAAACAATCCGTCATTGTTCCTGCTCTAAAGAAACCCCAGTCAGCCTGCTTCAAGGACTATCTCCCGGTAGCCCTCACATCTGCACCTTCACCATCAAAAGCATCCTCACTGGGAATGTCACAGACTGGTATGGGAAACGCAGACAGGACAGACAGACTCTACAGAGAGTGGTGCATTCAGCGGATCGTATCATTTGGACTGAGCCTCCTGACCTGCTGACTTTCTACTATAAGCAGTGCTGGACCAGGGCCAGGAAGATTGTGAAGGACACCAGCAATCCCAACAATGGACTCTTCTCTCTGTTGAGGTCAGGGATGTGATTTTGCTTCCTGAAGGCAAACACAGTGAGGATGAGGAGGAGCTTCTTCCTGCAGGCCATTCGGATGCTGAGCCAAGGCAGCACCTAGGACGACTTCAGTCACACAGCATACATAAGACTTCTGCTCAATTGCACAGCACTAGTTGCACTTTCTTTCATTTCAGTCATTGACTTCATCCCCTTGTTGCACTTTATTCTTCATCCCCACTGCACACTTCTGTTTTCTACAAAGTAAATTTAAATGTTTGCATATTGTTTCCTTCTTTGCATTTTTATTTAATTTAATTCATTTTTATTTAATGAAATCAAATGGATTTTTTAAAAAACTACCTTACACCTCCTGGTTTCTGTAAAATCACCTACTCTGGCCTCTTAGAGACATAAGAATGGTTTCTCAGAGCACAGATCAGCAGCACCTGTATATTTTTCGCTACGCATTTGAAATCCTTGAATATCATATTTGGACATTTCTGTGACAGGTACAACATAATAAAGAAAGATGTACTGGGCTGGTAAATGAAATCTGACATGCAAATGCCTCAGCTGCTCCAACTGAGATATATGGGTGAGCACAAATTTCAGCATGCAAGTGACTCTAGACACTCCTGAGAAACTCTCTGCTATAAACTGTATGGAGAAAAAGTCTTCCACTGTAAAGTAGTTAGAAGTGCAGTCTGTTATACTTGTTGGCAAATATATAAAACCTGAATATTGATTGTCGTTGCTGACCTTACAATGTCCAGCCCCTTCAGTGAGTGGCAAATTAAGACTGCAAATTAAGTTTTTGACATGTTAATGAAATATTAAACATATCCAGGTACTGTTTAAAACTGGGAATGCCTTTTTTTCTTCAGAAGCAAAAAAAAACATGAAAAAAATGCTCTGAATGGTGTTTATGTCAAACTATCGTAATAAATTAGCTTTGAATGGAAGTTGAGAAACAGCAGAAAATAATTACCATTGATACATTCATTATGGGATTTTAACACATATCAACCCTTTAAAGCCTAAACCATGTAACAATTGCCGAAAAATTGTATTTTTTTGAAAATGTAGTGTTTATTATACATTCCATAAAAAATAAAATATACTACTCCTAATAATAATATACAGTTTTTTGCTAACAAATAAAGGTATTCAGAACACAATGGTTTAACCTTTTATAGTCTGAGATTATTTGAAATGTTTACTTGAGTAAGTTCTAACTCAGAATAGAATATTTCCATATTGTATAACAGTGTTTTACACATTCTGTATCTACTACAGTCTTTCTGTGGGTTTGAGCAAAGTTCAGGTGTACATCACTTTGTTTAGGACAAAAATGCTAACAGTAATGATTTACAGGTCTCAGAAACATGTGTATCAAATATGATTTGTGTGTTAAAGCATTCATGGTGTTAAAGGTGTTGCGGACGAAAGCCCAACAGGATCAGGCCGATGAAAACTGGCACTAGTTAGAGACGAATTAGCCATGACTAAAATGCAACGACCAAAATCTGAAAATGAGGAACAGTTTAAAGCGCGAGAGGAGGGAGACCCACTCCTCCTCTCAAATTACACTGATGTGAAAAGGAAGTTACAGCACTCTCTAGATGCTGAGCAAGGCCCCCCTGGGGTGCCGAGGACAAGTCGCACTTGGCTATCCGTCCAGCCTCCTAGACTCTGGAATTTCCTCCTTCACCATGCTCCGTGGGCCCCCGCCAGGCCCCCCCAGATCCATGGCAGCCAGGTCATCACATGCGTCATGGGGCCCGGGCCCCCCCCAGGGTCCGGCTCCCTCAGGACCGTGATTTAGACAAAATAGCGGCCAATGTAACTCGCTTCGAACCAAAACCAGACGGGTCGGCCGATGTAACTATGTATCTGAAAGACATTGACTACTACCTGCGAAACTTTCCCGGTGCCAAAGTAGAAAACAAAGTCTACCTGATTAAGGTGACCTCCAATCGGGAGGTCAGTAGTTTCATTGAGCGGCAACCTTTTCCTGTCCGTGCGGATTATGGGAAGTTATGTCAGGCATTAGAAGAAGAATTCTCTAACCCACTGTCTCAAACCGGCCTAACAGCTGTGCTCCTAGTAAAACAGCAACGGCAGGAGTTCCCACAACAGTACTATAGTCGCCTCCGGCAGGCCTTCTTTGGCTCACGTAATGAGCCAGGGATGGAGGAAGACCTGCACTTCAAGTCTTTATTCGTACAGAACCTCCACCCTAACACTAGCCATTTCCTAGGGGAAGCTGCATGCCCGCGTACACTAAACAGTAAACAGTTGCGCGATCTAACTATTAGAGGGTTTGCAAAGCATCAACAGACATTTAACAAGCGAGCAGAAGCGCCGAACGTCTTAAGTGTTAACGCTCCAACCCCAGCCATGGAACTAGAAGGAGCCCCAAGGGTTGGGCGACAGGGCCCAGCCCCAGCTCCCTTACCAGGTCCTCCGCCCCATAGGGGCCGGGAGACCTCCGACTCTCAGGCAGACAGCCACGAGCAGCACCGCTCTCGTCCCCCTGGGCGCGGTAGAAATCGGAACCGTTCAGGCTTTAACTCACACAGGTCCTCAGCTGATACCCCAGAGGAACAGTTCCCATCGATTGCTTGGGATGACCGCCCGCGTGGCGATAACAGCTGGGACCGCAGACGCCCGTACCAAAATGACGCTCCTTGGGGACAAGCAGAGGTATACCTGCATCACCGCTACGGCTCAGGCACTGGGTGAAAGAAACCATACCCAATATCCAGTAAAGGTGATAGCGCGAAAGGACAAGCCTAAATCAGTTTCGTTCCGCCCAGAAGACTTAGACTTCATCACACAAGTACTTAAGGACCTGAAAAAGAAGAGTAAGAAGAAAGCTGAAGTGTTAGCTGTAACCTCACACAAGAGTGTGGTAGCCCATCAGTAGTGACAGAGCTAGAATTTCACTCTGGAGGCGAGAGGGGGGAGCCCGAAGCCCCCCCTCAACAGGTTGCCCCAGCTCAGGCTGAGGTGTCCGAATCTCCACCAGAGGGTGGGGTCTTCCACTCCCCCCAGTGCAGTACTAGTAGTCCAACTAGATTCTAAAGATGGACCCACCTACACGGACTCCCCAGTCATTGAAGGGGAACCACCTTTCCAGTGGCTTCTGGGCCATCTCCATGAAAATGAAGTCGCATGTAAGTTCTATGAAGCCACCACTCTAGAGAATGAACTGGTACATGAGGCACTGCTGGACACGGCGTCAGACGTCACTTTGATGTCTGCCACCCCTCCTCAATCCAAAGTAAGGAACAGAGCGCGCCAGGCGAACCGCGGGCTACAGTTAGTGGATTGCTCCCTCACCATACAACCATACTCACAAACCGGCATCACTCTGAAGTCTATGGCATTAGTACACATAGCCATCGGAACCCATGAGCCTCGTTCATCCCGTGCATGTGTCACCGCTTGATTCCATCCCACTACTAATAGGCAAAGACCTGCTCAATCGATTCGAGCCATTGATTGACTTCAAACGCCTGAAGATCTGGGCCCAGGTGCGCGCACCTCTGCCCGTCTCACTCCCTCGTAACTTGGAAGCTCAGTGTTGGCGAGGCCCCTGTAGCTTCCTCTCCCCTGCCAGACGTAACCGAGGCAGAGGAAGAGGCTGGACAACTCGCTGACACCAACTCAGCACCGCTGTGGCCCCCTAGTGCAACGCTAATGCAAAGAGACACGTTCCTATGCGCCCTAACTCAGTCTGCAAGAGTAGAGGGATACTGCCCGAAAATCGTTAATGGCATCAAACTCGGAAATACACAGGTCAATGATGTAGTCCTAGCTCTGTGGGCGGACAGATCTGCCATAAGTAGAGAACTCTTTGACTCCTTACAATCAGGTGATTCTGGCCTGGGTCTAGTAAAAACACCCTGCCGCTTCCCCCTTGACTCCCTGCCTACCGCGGTGATGGCAGCGGACGGTGTCTGTGCTCCTGACCCTGCACTGGAATCATAAGACATTGACTCAGTTTATGCTTGTCGTTCCAATTTACCGCACGCTGTCTACGTTGGGAGTGACATACTGGTCAGATTAGATGTTCATGTGGACACAGTAAACAGTGTCCTGTGGTCTCTGACAGAGACCCAGCTGAACTGCACCTGTCCTGACCCAGAAAACATGAAATCAGGACAGACCATCCCTGAAGTTTGTCAGGTCGCTAACGATCACTCCCTTGTAATCCCAGCAAACACCAAAAATGTGCCTTTGCCTTTGACCATACGCCCTGGTCAGAACCTGGGTCACGTACATGCCATATTTCAGCCCTCACCCCAATTCTTCCAACTGGGTCTCTCAGTAGAAGCCACCCCCCTGGTAGAATTGCGTGCTAGGTCCACTTGTTTGTTGGTACGGAATGACACAAGCCAAGACTTAACGGTCGGTGTCACAATACGCTCCCCTGGCTGGGTTGGCTTGTCAGCAACTAAGTTTCATGACTTCGAACTCAGGTTGCCAGTGATCGGGACCGGATGCCTGAGTCGCTGGTTTTCGTAGCGACCCCGGGAAGCTGAGCCAGTTTACACAATACCATCTAAGTCTATTGCCATCTTTCCAGCGCTAAAGCTGAAAGATGACTCTGTGTGCAGGATCGACCTGACAGATGACAAACATAACTTTCCAGACTGTTTCTGTCCTTTCCATTGGCACCCCCTCAGCATTGGCGGACTAATGACACACAACTAACACAACAGCAGAGGAACTGGTAACTCCGAACGTGCTTAAAAAGGAAACCTTACTCCGAGTTTGCGGCCAGGGTAGAACAAGTACTCAGGGAAGCTGATACTTTACAAACCGACAGCAGAAACGCGCTAAACTCCGTGATGTCCTTTTAAAATATAGCACGTCCTTCGCCAAAGACTCCACCGATTGTGGCCTAACCACAATCCACTCGGTACGTATTCCAACACGGCCCGGGGCACCCCCAACCTTCATACGTCAATACAAGATTCCTCTAGCGTCATACAAGCCTGTTCAGGAGATCATTGATGATCTGTTAACCAAAAACATCATCCGACCATGTAACAGTACATACTCCGCACCGCTGTGGCCAGTAGTGAAACCCAATGGTAAATGGCGCCTAACAATTGACTATCGCAAATTGAACCAGCAGGTGCCTCAGTCGCGGTGGCCAATGACCCAACTCGAGCAGGAGCTTCCAAAGGTCAGAGACGCTAAGTATTTTTCTACCCTTGACGTAGCATCGGGTTTTTGGACCATTCCAGTCCATGTTGCAGACCAACATAAGTTAGCATTCACATTCGCAGAGAGGCAATACACCTTCACGAGATGCCCTTTCGCATATGCTTCTCATGTGCAGCCGCACACTAGACGAACACTTGACAGAAATAGATCACGTACTCGGCCAACTCACAACCGCAGGTGCAAAGATCTCCCTTTCCAAGTGTCAGTGGTGCAGAACTAAAGTCAATTATGTCGGTCTCCTTGTAGGTCCCAATGGAGTGGAACCACAGAGCAGCCGTGTACAAGGACTAACAAGCCTTGCCGCACCGACTAACATTTCAGAACTTCGCAGCTTCTTAGGGGTATGCAACTACTCCCGCCAGTTCATTGAGCATTATGCGAACCTTGCCAGGCCCCTGTATGACCTGCTTAAAAATGACGTCCCATTTGTCTGGGGCGACCCTCAGGAGCAGGCCATGCAGGCTCTGAAAGCCAAACTCTGCACAGCCCCATGTCTGGCGTACCCTGACTGCAACAAACAGTTCTACCTGGAAGTGGGTTTCTCCAGCTGCTGTCTAAGCGCAGGCCTGTACCAATTGCATGATCAGGACAAACGCGTGGTAGCGTATGCCAGCAAAACAATGCAGACCTCCTGAACTTAAGTACAATGACTGTGAAAAGGCGTTGTTAGCTACTGTGTGGGCTGTCAAACATTTCTCTAACTATCTTGAGGGGCAAAAAGGTAATCATTGAGACGCACCACCAACCTGTAACGTTCCTCAATAGTCAACGTATCAGGGACGGTGTAGTCACAAACGCCCGGGTTGCCTCCTGGCTCATGGCACTACAAAGCTTTGACATAGTTGTACATTATGCAAAGAACAGAAACCTTCCTTTAGGCACAGGTCTCGCGGCTTGCCGTCGCTGTGACGATGACACCTTAGCCCGCACCGCACTGGTTCCAGAAAGCCTGTCACCCACACAAACCAATCATCACTATTTTGATCCAAACACCTGCAAAGGCATGACCACTGCATATGTTGATGGGTGCTCGTTCCGCCGTAGGTCAGATATGCTCGCAGGAGTCGGCATTGTCTGGGTCAATGACGTACCCCAGGAACCCCAAATGTTCCAATTGGGATCCCAGTCATCTCAGTACGCTGAAATTGCTGGGATCTTAATAACTCTGCAGCTAGCTGCACGACACAATGTACACACATTAGTGATCTGCACCGACTCAAACTACGCACGCCTTAGCTTCACATGCCATCTCTTGCTGTGGAAAAAGAACAATTTCCTGACATCAGCAAAGAAAACAGTCAAGCACAGAGAACTCTTTGCAGCCTGTGAGCACCTGGTAGACAGCCATAACATGCGCGTCTATTGGAAAAAGGTCAAAGGTCATTCTAAGGTCCCTGGGGAGGACAAACTCCTCAATGACCAGGCTGACAACCTGGCCAAGCAGGGCGCACACTCTGGCACACCATGGGTGTTTGACCCCGCTCAATTCCCTGACCCACCCACCCCATTAGTCCTTGCAGTTACTCGGGCACAAAAGCAGGCACACTCGTCACAATCCCCTGTGAGAACTACTGCTGTCGCACCTGCCCCCGTCTTCACTGACTCTGACTTAATCTCCCTACAGAGCGGGGACCCCGCCATTCACGCTATGGCATTATTTCTTTCCGACCCCACAACTCGCACTGTGTCCGAAGATGACCTTGCCAATAATGCTGACTTGCAAAACCTGTACAATGCACGCCTCTCTCTTCGTTTAGTCAAGGGCCTGCTTGTTCATGTCACTGATGCCCATACTCCCCCAAAGTTCGTAGTGCCCCACTGCCACAGGGGGGTGATGCTGATGCATGCCCATGACTCTCCAACTGCAGGTCACAAAGGAGTCAAAGCGACACACAACGCGCTCCAGCAGGTAGCATACTGGCCACATATGAAGAAAGATGTGGTAGCTTACGTCAAAGGCTGCTTAGTATGCTGCCAACTTCAGTCATCTAACCCGCTCCATAGAGCACCACTGCAGAAAAGGGGAATAGCTTTTCCATGGTCAGACCTCCAACTAGATTGGGTTGGACCGCTTGCTAGAACAGTTAGAGGTAACAAATACTTCCTCACAATCACCTGTGCTTTCACCAAGTGGGTACAGTGCCTGCTGAGCCCGAATGACTCAGCTTTAAACTACTGCAGTACCTGCTAATGAACCATGTCTTCTCGAGGTTTGGCCTCCCCAGCCGCGTGAACTCAGACAGAGGCACACATTTCACAGCAGAAGTCATGCAACAACTTTGGCAACTCCTGGGAGTGAAGGCCAACTTCCATGTTAGCTATCACCCTCAATCCTCCGGCCAGGTTGAATGAGCTAATCGCACAATAGTCAGCATCCTGAAGAAATATGTCTCTGCCAACCACCGCGACTGGGATGTCAAACTGCCTTTAGTGCTGATGGCCGTGCGGGCCACGCCGTTTGAGCTAATGACAGGTAGACAGATGACACTTCCTTTGCACCTGCTCTACCAGCCAGGTGAGGCTAGCATAGCTGTAGCATACACCACCCACCAGTACATGGAGGATTTGCACAGGCATCTCCGAGCTACATTCTCCTTTGCTCAACAGAAACTGGAGAAAAGCGCAGAAGGACGTAAGGCCTACTATGACAAAAAGGCATCCTATGACGAGCTCCAGGTGGGAGACAAGGTGTGGTACTTTACCTTTGCCCAACCTGTAGGTAGGTCCCAGAATGCCACTGGGAAGCTGGCCCGCAAGTTCCTACCCCGCTGGACAGGACCACATGTAATCACTGACAAGCTCTCACCTGTCGTATACCAGATTCGGGTTAACAAAGGGCCAGAGCATGCCAGTTATGAAGTGGGTTCATCGCAACCAGATCAAGCCACACACATCCCCCATGGGACTTGTTGGGGATGCCAGATGTCCCAGTTAGGTCCTAGCGGGAGCAACTTCACTAACACCCCCGGGTGTTAAACTTTTACTGACGGATAATTAGGTAACGACTTGCGGTTGACAAATCTTTTAGTTAACTTTGACTGTGTTTTGCAAATCAGTTGAAGTCACTTGCGCCCAGGAGCTGGTGTTAAATCAGTCGTACAAACCCAGGGTATTCTAACCAATCAACTCCCAAAAGGGGGGTGAAGCCAGAACTGCCTCTGATCTCTGAGTGGGACCACCCCAGTCACAGTGTCCTAGTTATTGTTCACTTCTCTCATTAGGATGGCGTGGCTAATTGCATTCCTGATGCTTGGACCGATTACCTCTGCCGCACTCCATGGAGTTGTCGAGCCCGGACCAAGTTCAGGAATCATCTTGAAAGACCAGCCCGGACTACTGGTCACAAACTGCCGCCTGCATACACAGAGAGTGTTTGTCAGGTTGAACCCCAAGGAGGTGTGTAGACAACACGTCCCCCAGACGACTAAAGTCCTCGACTGGGCAGGAATCAGATGGACCAGGGAGGCCATAGCAGATGCAGGAGGCAGACACCACTCACATGCTGTGACAGTTGCAGAAATTCACTACCACACAAGCCGAGTTGAGTGGGACCAATAGGCGATCTAAGCGATTTATTGGAGGCCTGTTGATGGCGGCTGCAGCCGCTGGGTCCCTCCTAGGTTTGGGTACATCTGCCGTAAACGCATTTAGCATATCCACAGTTAAGCGCCAACTGGGCGGGTTACAGGCTGAACTTCCCGGCCTACATGCACAAATGAACGACCAGCAAGCCCGATTACAAACTATCGGACAGACCCTACAGGGTACCATCCTGGTGTTGAATACCCACAGTGCAGAACTGAACAAAACCTTGCAAACAGTGAACGCTTTGATATCTGTAATAAAAGTTGACCACGCCCATGTCCAGCTTGTTACCATGTTGATGTCCGACATGACGCGAGACGTGAGTTCTTCTATAGATAGCTTAGCCACAGGAAGGATTCCTCCATACCTAGTCCCCCTGTCCCTCGTGCAAGACATCCTCTCCACAGCAACACCTGCAAGCTCACCTGGCATATTCTCTAGGTAGTACCGTTCCAATTTATGTCAACCCCCAAGACAGGGAAGTAGCATTCCTTATCAACCTGCCAATCATAGCGGCCGAAAACATCTACCGGCTCAAAGACATAGTGAATGTTGGGTTCTGGAAGGACGAAGCACAGGTGAGAATTCAAACGGCATCTATAGTGGCATATCATGATAACAACCCCGAGTTTTACTTAGTCCCAAACTTACGCATGTGCACGCTTTCCAAGGACATCCACTATCTCTGCCCGAGTAAACCCTTCATCCGAGACAGTGTCAGTGGCATCTGCGGCCTTAAACCCATGATGAGTGACTCCCAATGCCCTGTCACTGTCACCCCTAAGCGCCAGGTGACGACAACTCAAGCTGAAATAGTTGGTAGTCGGTGGCTAGTAAACACTCCTGCCAAGGAAGCCCTACTGACTTATGATCAACATGACACTGCTGATCGCGTTCTCCTGCCCAACCGGACCCTGTGGGTCGATGTGCCGAAGGACGCGATCCTGCATGTAGATGACCTGTCCCTTTACCATTTAAGCACAGACCAGAATGAGACTGAAGTAGAAGTATCTGAGTTCTTTGCCAAGCACACCCTAGAACTAAATCCCGAAACCCTTGTCCGAATCCAATATGAGGGCACACAAATCGTCGATCTGACCCCCGTTAACAGCGTACTTAAAGAGACTGCAGGCCAAAACCCGTGGTCAGTCCAACCAATTCCTTACTCCTGGTCAGCCCCTGACACTGTACTAATTGTTCTGGTGATCCTAGGGTACTTGATAACCTTTGTTGTAACCTACCTGTTTATGAAACGTACCCAAGCCCTTCACTGCAAACTAGACACCTGGTCAAGCCGTATAGTTAAGTTCGTTAGGCGCAGGAACCCCGAACCTAACTCCCCTGCTGATCCCCAAGATGAGGAAAAGGAGGAGCCCATCCTCATAGAGCTACGAGATTAGAAGGTTACCCACAGACCCAGGCTCCACCACGTTAACTAGAATGTAGCCATTGTCCTGTTATACGGTTAAAGCATGGCGTCAGTCCTGAGCTTATGAAATGTTGTCACTAATCCGGTTACTTGCAGCCGTCTTCATCCATGTTCCTCGGAAGTCCCGGATCGTACCTTCGAGGAAAAAGGGGGGAGATGTTGTGGACCTCCTTCATTCAGAGGATTAGCTCTCATGGCCTGACACAATGCAGAACCCTCAAGACCATTCTGGGGGGGGGAGGCCAGCATTTGGAGAGTCATCATAAAACTAGTTTCACACAATGCCTGGTCTGTAGATAAAGACCCCAGGACCAGCCTTTTTTGACCCCATTAGCCTGGGACCAGCTGTTTAAACCCATTAGCGCCTGCTCTAATGCAATAAAGGCCTCCCATGCAATAAAGAACTTCAGTCACTAATCTACATCAGCAAACAAGGAGATTCCTGTGTCTGACTCTCTCACACCAGGGGAGCAGCTGCCATATACTAGTAGGAGGTCAAGTGGTAACCAACACCAGAGAAAACCCAGCTACAAGACTCTCAACCATACAGAACTTTAATTCCTACATTAAACATTGGGATCCCGCAAGGATCATCATCCCCAGGACAGTTAGTAGAACTTAACCATGCGTCAAACATCCCTCTCGGATGTTGCATTCCAAAATTACCATATTTTCTGTAGAATTAACCCAGCCCTTGATGGAGCGACAGCGCATCCTGATGCCAACACTCGGATATGCAAGGTCGAGCAACGGTCACTTCACACACTCTGATGAAGTCCCGGACTTTGTATAAGGCACCCAGTTGTATTATTCTGTTGAGTATATGGGACTGTAAACATCTAAAATCATTTTAAAATTCTGTGGGTAAAGACACTTCAACCACAACATTCTGAAATGCAGTTAAAACTAACATGTGTGAAGGTTTTCTGCCTTACTGTATCCTACCCTATCCTCTGTATACTAAGACTCTTGAAATCAGTGTACCAAAGGTTTAAATTTGTACCTCATCCGTGTTAATCTGTATGCCTTTCTTGAATATCCTAACACTAGCAGAGAATCTCGGACTCATCAAATCTCATGAAAATATACTAAAGTTTATGAGTTTTGTAACTTGTTCCTCCCAAGGTTTTCCCTTCCCATTGTAAAAGTTCCTTTTCTTTTTATACCTATTTTTGTACTTATAAGATTTGTCTTCACTGGTTGTAATAATGTTCTATTTAGGAAACCAGTTTAATCATTTTATTCCCTTTTCATGATAGGAGAGAAGCTTGTTTATTGTGGGGGAAGTCTTAGGAAAACTCACAGCCAATCAGAGTTGTAGCCTAGAACCCACCCGTATAGCGGTAGCCAATCCCAGCTGGAGGGAGGAGTCCAAGTTCCAGATAAACGAACGGCGCGCAGCCGATAGAGTTATGAATGAAGGAGAGAGAGAGAGAGAGGAGAAGCAGAGAGTTGGAAGAAATTGAACCAACGACCAGAACTTCTAAGACGAGACCTCCAACTCGGCATGCTTCCACCGCTCAAATCTGCAGAATTCTTTGTTCGCATGTTTTATTTTTTTTCTTTTGTTTTAACCAAAGTCCTTTGTCGCCTGAGTTAACCTAGATTAACTATCGCATGGCCAGCGAGAGTTGTCTTTGACCTATAACTCAGGGTTGTAGTTAAACTTCCTAGTTATTATTTAGCCAGAGAGAACTTGGTCTCAAAACCTCGGAGCTCCACAGCACCCTGCTACAGCGCAGCTGTTCCGACCTACGAGCCGATTCCAGAGTGAAGATTCGAACAAAGAGTCGAGTGAAACCCAGCGAGAACCGTTTCCTGCAAGGCTAGTGAAACAAGCCGCTGCAGAGAACCAGGTCACGCCAGGAGGAAGGCCCGGCAACCCCTGCAACTAGTTCGCGAGACCGCACAGAGAATCGTTCCCGGGTCCAAGGAGAAGTCCCGTCCCGCAGACGACACCGCAAGGCCGCAGACGACACCTCAAGGCCGCCGACGCAAGCTCCGGGTCCCGAACGCATCCACGCTCCGACTCCAGCGACTCTCCCACGGCCGAGGCCACACAGCAGCTGAGTAAGAGTGACTATCTTTTCTGAGCTCAGGTGTTGACGCCAAGTTTAGTAAACTTATCTTTTACTAGTCTAGTCCCTCAGTGACATCTAACAGTTTCGCTAGATGACTTCCCCCAAAGCTCCTTAGGTGGGACTACGTTATTCCTGTGTAATCTTATTCATCATTTAATCCCTATATCCGGTCTTGTGTGCTTAGACAATCACTTGTGTTGTGGATTTTTCCAGTTATCCTGTAATTTTCTTATAATAAAGTGGTAGTTGTTGCACCCAACCTTGCAGTAATTGAGTATTGTTGTGATTCAGACAATTCACTTGAATTCGAGTAACCCTTCGATCTTAACTTTAATTAATCCAAATTAATTAGTTAATAAATTAATTAATCAAATTAAAGGTATAAATCAACCCTCTAGCGAATAACCCGCTACAATAAACAACGTTTAAAAATACAGTACATGGATTTTGGTTCAACAGCTTTTTTCTTAATGTTATGGATAGTTTTATTAGTTCTCTTCATCTTTTCGGACAGCTTATTTCTTATTGTCTCTTTTTCTTACTGTTGTACTAATTATCTGAAATATGTGACACTGCACAGAACATATTAGAGTTCATACATTTATCTGCTACCAAATAGATTTTATTGTATGTAAAACATTGATTTCAAACTGTTGAATGGTACTGTAAACAAACAGCAACATTTCATAAAAAACTTACTTATGTATTTGCTGTATTAAACCTATTAAACTAGTAGGAAGTTTTACATACATCAGTTCCAAAGAACTGCTGTTAATAGCCCTGACACTTCTGCAGCAGCAGTGACTGTGGACGTTATTTTAAAGATATTTTTGCTTCTAGGAGAGAAGACAGTTTATTCTGCTGCAGAAGCTTTTGCACCAGCTGAGCCCATAACCGAACCGAGCCAGCATTCAGAAGACTTCACACATGCCAGTCTCCTGCAAGACCAGGGGAACAGTCGCTCCTGGGAACGGAGTGTCACTAAGGGGCGAATGCAGTCCAAGACCATTCTTCTTCCATGCGACAGAGATCGAGTGAGTTTGGTTAGGTTGCAATTTGACAGCTTGTTTATTTTTAGAATACTGGACTTTCATGTGTAATGTTAATGATAGTAGAATACTGAAATCTAGAAATTTATTTAGGGTATTTTTTTTACACACACAATAATGTACCTGTCTGCCTGGCATGTGTTTTAAATTATACATTTTGTGCCAAAAGCTTATCTTAAAGTAATTGTAATTAAATGTAATTATCTCCCTAACAACACATTAATAACCATCTGGCAAAGAGAATTTAGAGACACTAAATGCTGCAGTAGCTTTGTCATCTAGACACTCTAGATCAGGGGTATTTAATTAGAATTCAGTAAGGTCCAGTTAGAGGAAATTTCTTCAGCCTAAGGTCCGGACCACCGTAATTTCTAACTTGTATTATGATTCAGTACCATATCCTGTATACTGAAGAAGCCAAGTATCAGCATTTTATACCACCAGCAACTGAAAGACAAAACAAATTACAAAACCGTTCAGTATATTTCAATAATATTTACTGTTTAAATGCTGAACTGAATTAATTATTTATTAAACTTTAAATAAATGCTTCAAGTAAAAACAAGGGCTACATTAAAAAAACAGAAAAAAGTGCATCTTCTAAAGAAACAGTAAATAAAACATGCGTCTTCTAGTTAACTCAGTTTCACATCTTGACCTGTTGGTTTGGAGCTGCCTGTGGAAAGAATAAATATATATGTCTCTTAATTCCTGGTTAAAACAGTTGGTTTTCGCCATCAGCGTTCCTTTTTTGTTTTATTGTTATTCTCCAGCTCACTTTATTCTCTGACTCACTTTATTCTCTGACTCACTTTATTCTCTGACTCGTTTTACTCTCTGACTTGTTTTACTCTCTGACTCACTTTATTCTCTGACTCGCTTTACTCTTTGACTCACTTTATTCTCTCACTGCTGCTTCTCGCTTCATACCTCACCTGTGTGTGTGCCGCACTCCAGATTCTGCACAGATCTTATTGGCTGAGGAGCGCTTTTGGTGGTCTTACAAAGCACACGATAGGTCTGTGAGTTTACTGTGCTGTAAAGCCCGAATACCATAAAAATAAGAAAAGTTCTGGAGCTTAAAATTAACACTGTTAAAATGAAATCCTTCTCAATAGTTTATCGATTTGGATCTGCACTGGACAACATCTGGGTCCGGACCTGGACCGCTGTCCACCTAATAGTGGCCTCTGGTCTAGAGCATCACAATTCACATTAAACTATGCTGATTGACTTTATTTACAACTTAGTTCTATTAAGTTTTATTAGGTTCATACATTACGGACAAATGTAATGGAATTTTCCCTTTGTATGTAAAGGTTTTGGCTCTGTTTAGTGCCAAAGTTCACCAACCATGTTCATTGATTGATGTATATGTATATGATTTTTGATGTATAGATTAATAGTTTTTTGTGTGTTTGTTTTCAAAAAGGCTCTGATTACTGACTACACAATTTGGTTAGGCTCAGATGAACAATCCAACAAAAATTTGCAGCAAGAACAGAAATATGTTGGAAAACATGTTTCATTTAAAAAAAAAGTGGTAAGAGTTTAATAATGTATTAAAATAAACTTTACCTTCTTACTATTAATTGTTAGTGTAACTCCTTTTATTCATGAATAAGTTACACCAGTAGGTTGCATTGCCTAATATGATGTGTGACTGAGTCTTGCATGTATTGATGTTGCAGAGAGATTTAGAGAGAGTCTCATTTCAGTTTGCTGGCCAGGACTTGGAGACCACTTCGGAGAGACGACATAAGCAGCTCTTACTAGGCTATGACTGGATAGCTGGTAAGTTTTGAAGTGTCCAGTGCTTAGTGCTTTTACAGTCCTTAACAAAGCCAGACTTGACAATACTGCATCTTTTTTAGGTAGTTATTGAATAATTAGACTTTTTAGACTGCAGGGAATGCACTGCAAAACCAGAGAAAATGCTGTTTTTATTTTCTTTCAGGCTTGCTTGATGCAGAGAGCTCTTTGACTGAGCGCTCAGAACAGTTCTTCAGTGAGCTTTGTCAACAGAGACAAATGTGTCCACAGCCAGTCTTCAGGGTCAGATATGTTAATTGTTCCACTCAATGCTTAAATCCTGTAATATGTTATTATTCCATTGTCAAATAGAACATTATTGCCCACTCCATCATGTATCAAAATGAAATGACACTTAATCTTGTTGATAGCAGTTTGGCATGCAGTGTCAGAAACCTCACAAGCAAGTCGTTTTGAGACTGCTTAACAATGTAATGTGGTTTGAGACTTTCTGCTTGAACTGTAGCTTTTCATTCTGCCTTTGGCCGCAGGCATTGTGTTGTGTTGGGACTGTTGAGCTGACTCAGTTAGGCATTTCTGAGGTTTAAAGAAATTTAAAAATAAATAAATAAAAGGAAATATATGACATATATAAGCTATACATGATTCATTTATTTTCTTTTTGTATGTACTCAAATTCTAAAAAGTCAGACGTGTCCCAAGATTCAAGTCATTGAGGCTCATTGTTTTCTTTCACAGCCCTCCTGTTGTAACAGACTTTTTGGAAGTTATTACTGGTTATGTCATAAACATACAAGTAAAGCAATAGCAGAACGTCTCTAGAGTGTGCACATTCTAAACTTTTTGTTCATACCACATTTGTATTTGTACAGTAGAGAGGATTATATATTTCATTATGATTTATTATCTGCATACGGTTTTGTGAAAAGATGCAAACCAACTAAAGGTTATGTTGGTACTGAATAGAAATAGTGTAGTTGTGATTAATTGTGTAACACACTATGTTATAAAGCAGGTAATTCAGTAATTTTGCCATGTGTACATTTAAATACCTAAAAGAAAGTGATAACTTGACTTCTATGGGTTAACGGCTTGTATGGGTTAACGGCTTGTTTGTTAACGGCTTGTGTTAAGCTTGTTTTTTTATGTTGTTGTTTGGTCTTTGCTTCTCAGGCACATTCTGCTACCGAATAAACAGTCGTCTGTTTGCCAGTCCTCTGGATCCTCTGGCTGCATGCCCTATTTGCAAGATGCCCAAAGCACCCACACAATGAGAAAGACCCTGCATTTATCCACACACAATGAGAAAGACCCTGCATTTATCAGGTGACAATATAAACAGGGAGATTACACCTACAAGGAATTCTGTGTTCGTCATGAGAATGTAACCAGTAACATTCAGTGTTTTGTCTGTAACAGGATCAGTATTCCTCGTTCAACGCTTCTGCCTGCATACCGATACAAAGCCCACCGCCGCAGTAGTTTTGATCCAACAGACAGTCTTGGTTTGCCCTCGGTGAGTTTGCACTGGAAATACATTCAACTGGAAATACATACTGGAAATCATACAAATTGTTTTCTTCTAAACGACTGTGAATAATGTTCTAGTTACAGTATCTTCAAAGTTTGGGTTAGCTGGACACTCAAGGTGCATCTCTCAGTATTGATATTAATGACAAAGCTGTGATAGTGTAACAGCATGGCGGATAACCAATTGCCCATCAAAGGCAAGAGGTACTGATTCCATGTTAGGGAGTCCTGGCTTAGTGTCACACGGAGAGTCGAGGAGGCAGGATGCAAGTGCAAGCCGGATGGCATTTAAGAAACAAAAGACAAAAAAATACCAAGATAACAAAAGAAAATAAGAAACTAGAAACACTGACTTACTGGTAAAACTACAAAAGAAAACAATAACGAGAATAACATGAATCCAATGATCAGGCAACAGGTAACAAGGATTTCACTGACATAGAGCAGAACAAAACACCAAGCAACACTAAGCAGACAACCAGGGACATGTATACAGGAACTAATAACGAACACCTGGGGCTAACAAGAGGGAGACAACACGGTGCAGATGAGGGGCAGTGACAGAAGGCGGAGACAAAGAGTACATGACTGAAATGTAAGCAGAAACACATGGCATTGACAGGACAATGTAAACAAAAAACAGGGCAGGGCATGACAGTTTGATTATCAGTTAGATAATGCTGCATTTACTTAATAAGTAGCCTGTTAGACGTAGAAGATACTTTTCTTAAGGGTCAGCAGCGCAGCTAAATTGTTCTTCTGCAAAATGCTGGCAATTCCAAACGTGCAGTGGGGTCCAGTTGGAGAGCGCTGGTGAAAATGCATTCCTTTCTAATTTACCAGTTTGAGTGACAAGGCGAATCTTTAAATGTACCTGAATTTCAGAATTTCATAGTATTTTGTATGTTTGTGCAAGAGCATCTAAAAAGAGGGTTAAATCCATCTGAGAGTCGTTTTAACAAGTCATTTCATTTCAATGGAAGAAATAAGACAAAAACGAGATATTTTTGTATAAAAAATACCCTTTACTTGGTGAGTTTCACAAATTTGGTTCACTTTGAATTGTAACCTAGAAATAGTGCAAAACTTTGAATATTTCTCTTACTCACTCAAAACCCTCCAATTTATTTCCATGCTTAAATGAAAATTAAAACCAGATTTACAATGTAGTCTCTGACATTTGGACTCTACTGTATGTAGTACTGGTTCTATGCACACAGTATTACTGGGAAACCCTGCTTTTTGAAATACTCTTAATAATTATTAGGTAATGCTGCTTTCTTAGATGCTTAAAGACCTGTTAATGATCCCTGTTGCAGCACTGTTTGTCTGGATGGTCGAACTCCAGCCTAAAAACGGGCTCACAGATGAGCAGTCTTGATCTGAGAAGCTCAATGGTCAACAGGCCGGCTGATGTAGTGCCTTCAGAGTAGGAGCAATACTGTGACAAATTAGATCACAGTATAGTTTTCTTATTGAAGATATCATTGCTACTTGAGAAATGCTAAAGTGAACAAAATTAGTCCAGGTCAATTGGATTTAGTGCAGTGCAGTTTGTGAAAATATTGTTGAAGTTGTAGGTTTGATTATTATTATTATTATTATTATTATTAATATTATTATTATTATTACAGTATTTGTCCGTGTGGCACTGCAGGTTTTGTTTAGTCTATTTTGTCAGAAAAACAAAATATTGTGATCCACATTGTTTATTTCAAAGATGTCTTGAAGTGTAATGATATTTTAATTTTAGTCTAAATTTTGCCTTATCAGTCCACGTACCTGGTTATATTAAACATATCATTTAAAACTCAGAATACTTTTGTTTATTGTGATCTTCTATCAAAATGAAATTTTGCCTGTCTCTAAAAGCTCTTCTGAAATGTCACTGTGCTTTAGTGGGCAGAGGAAAAAGTATGATCCAGTAATGCAGTTTTCCACCACCATCCTCAGGTAGCCTCCCCTAACTTGGAAATACATCATGGTACGGAAAATAATAAAAAAAAATCCAAATCTCTGAGAGGCCCTAACATTACTGGTTTTAAATCTTTTTAGAGGTTTTGGGTGAATTTTGAGACAATGCTTTGAAATTGCAACTGAACTTTTTTAACTGTGTAAATGGTATTTTATCTATTGTTAGGGAGTCATGTGCTTGAAAATGTGTGACTCTTTTAGAGGTTTCTATATTTCTGCATAAACAAGACTTTTATTTAGTAAGAAAAAAGATCCAATAATGCATACCTTCGAGCATTCACAGTATGTGAACCTTTGCTGTCAGTATCTGTACAGCTTCAAACATCAGGAGGGACACAATATTGGGCCCTTGCCCTAAATAAATAAATTACCATTTGTAATGGTAATGGTAGACCTTCACAATTGTAATGTAATGGTTTGTGTCTCATTTGTTTAGATCCTCATTGTGTTTTTTATGCAGAAATATAGAAAACTCTTGTACCACTGTGTATATGTCATTTGTAGCATAGCTATAAATGTAATAGGCAAGCCTGCACCAAACACCACATTTTGCAACATATACAAAACTTGCCTTAAATGTGTGTATGTGCATCTTTTATTTGTTGACGTTTCCCAGTGAACATGCAAGGAATGAAGGGCTGAAGTATTAACTGAGGTTGCTCCAAACTGCTTGGGTTAAAAGATTCCAGTTGCTAGGATTATATGGAGCTTGTTTTAGAGCTTAGGTTTATTTGATAATAAATTTGATGATTGATTTTAGATTAAAAGGCAGTTACAGTGTTTTGCAAGCTTAGTGCTTTAGTTTGTGTTTACTTTTTATTGTTCGATCATTGATTCTAAAAATGCTGCACCTCAAAATCATTTTATCCTGAATGAATCAAGCTTTAGGGTTTTCCCCCCTCCTGACTTCTTAACAGAAGAACATGCAGCAGTGGGTTCTTCTAACGTGTTTTGACTTTGATTTTAACCGACTTCTGTATTTGCATTTCTGCTGACAGTTTTCTTTGTTTATGTTTTTTTTGTTTTTTTCTTGTAGTCTGCTATGCAGCTGTTCCATTGCCACACTGTGACATTTAAATGTAGGGATTTCCAGATGTTCATCTAGGTGTAGGGATCAGCCTGAGAAAATGTCAAATGTTAAGATCAGATCTTTTTCTTGTTCAAAAAAGATTAATTATCTGTTACGTTCTCTGTGCCCTAGTTGTCTTTCCACCATTGTTTGCAAATGTGGATGGCTGCAGTGGTGTAACCCAGAATGAGGATCCAAGGGCACATGTTTGACTGGGCCACTCATATAGGTACTGAAACAAACATTCTCCCATGACTTCCAAGATTTACCAGCATACTTCCAGTTAGCTTACATTCAGTTCAGTTTAGCTCTATACATAGATGGGTTACAGTATAATACAGTACAATACATTCTGGTGCACAAAAAACAATAAATACAGAATAAACTCCAGACACAGAAGTGTAAAGGTGCATCAACATTTCATCAACATTATACCAACAGACTTTACAGTAATTTATTGCCCTCTTCTTCACAAAGCATCTCATCCACAATAACTATTTTTTTTACATATTCTTTACAACGATATAACTGTAAAATCATCATTTTCAAGTGTTCTCTGATGTCTGCATAGGAATGACTTTAGTCAGGTTAAAAAAAAAAGTAAAAAGTGATTTTAAATGTCCATTACACTGTGTGATTTGTCCCTAGAATGAAACAATCTGTTTCCCTTTTTTAGTGATCTCATGATTATTTTCAAGAGCTCTTCTCAGATTGGCTGGTTTACAGTGAGACACCGTGATGATCACACAGAAACAACATGTCGGAATAGACACAGTCAGGAAAATAACATCTATGCAAGTAAGCTTGGATACAATTTAGTTAACTGTACTAGTTATTTGAGGTACAATCTCGACATCAACACAAAATAAATTAAAGTTGTTACTCATTATAAAACTTTCAGTTTAAGACGATCTGCTTCAACCAGCAAACAGTGATAAAATCACAGAGCATGGCTGCTGCTTACAGGTTACTGTTGGGGTTATGAAGGTTCTTCTTGTTGTACACTTAAGCCACTTTACTGCATGCAGTGGACATTCATTATTATTTAAAAACACCAACTGCTGACTGACGAGTGTTGGCCTTTTTATGGAAACCATGTCGGCTACTCTGGTCGCAAAACCAAATGCGACTTTGCCAGTTTCGGAGCATTTCGGGTTTCAGCCAAATGAAAAGGGAGAGCCAGCCAATTTAGACGAGGCAGTCAGTTTGAACTGTTACATTTCACTAACATTTCAGGATTTTGGAATTGTATTTGAAGGAGTAACAACAGTGTTTGAGGTTCATGGTATGTCAGTTCTGTGTACCAAATCTCCCTTTTCAACTTTGACAATGTAAATAGTTTTCCTCTCTATGGCACCTTTAAAAAATCAACCCAACCAAGGAAACCCCAATACCTCCTTACTTTAATTTCTGCTAGCACTCTCAAAGGAGTATGTAAACACAGAGCTAACAGCAATTTACATGAACATTTAAACATGGATATTTAAAGCTTGTACAATACATATAAGCGGTTCATGTATTATTACAAAATTGGACCCATCCATTAATAATCTTAATGTTATTGGTTGATTCCACTGACACACTAGGCCTTGAGTTCAGCTCCTGCAGTCTTAACCTAGCTACCTTAGTACTACAACACTTACAAAAGTTTAAATACAACAAGTACAACAATATATTAACTGAAATTGAGCTAACAGTAGCTTTTCACAGGACTCATTAGGCCTAGATGGCTCTGAGGCTCTTGCAGAAGAAAGCAAAACGTTCTCAACATTTAATGCAAGTTAGTGTATAAAAGGATTTATTCCAATTATTTTAAAGCATTCCTTTGGTCCATGCGTAAAGTAATTATGTAAAGGGCCGCAGACAAATAAAAATAGACTCTTTCGACAGCAACAATCAGTACATCAGCAAGTATTCTCAGGTGTCTGTCACCTTGCTGATTTTTGGTCAAATATTCTGTTAAAAATTTGGTGTAGAATGCAAATGATGTGCAGTTTTGAGTATTTTTGTGGGGTCTCAGAAAGAGATTTCGTAAACAGTGGCCTTTTGAACTTGGCGTGGTAAGCAGCAGATTTTCAATATCAAAAAAGTTCAACAGTCTAATACGGAAGCAACTTGTTTTTTACATAGTTTTTAACATGGGTGGAGGGTCATGCGTTCATAGCACTGAGAAATAAGAGAATTGCACTGAAGCACTGGGAGGCTCACTAGTCAAACACAAATAAAACAGAGCAAGTCCTGAGGGCATCGTCTAACTTTGTAATGATATTTTAACCTTTGATAACCGCTGCCAACTCAGTAGGTGTGGTCAAGCCACTGCCTACTTTCTGTTAAACCCTTTAGAAAGTGGTCTCTCTGTAGAAAATGCTGTGAGCTAGTTGATGTTCTGGCAGAACAAGTCTGCGACTTTTAGAAAAGCAAGGCAGATATTTAGGAGGGTGTTTCAGATTTTGCAGTGCTGAAATATTAAGCAGCATATGTGTGCCATAACTGATAATATCATGCAAAGTGATGTGCCTTTTTTAATCTTATTTATTTTATTTGCTAACATTTATTTGTTAACATCAAACAATATTAGGCTGCTTTGCGACTTTAAGTGGTCTATAATGCTGCTCTTTGTTGAACGGCCAACGGTTTCCAGCCCACTGTAGGACAACCACACACGCATTGTTATGAAGTTCAGAACTTTTAATTGTTTTGTAATATCCCTTATGGAAAGAAAATATATGTCCCGATATATTAACTGTAAATATATGGAATTATTTTGTTTCACAATTTACGGGTAAATTCCAAAGATTCAACAAGTTCAATATTCCTCATGGCTACAGTGCGTGCTACTTATTAATATGTGACTGAAAAATTGTCAGATATTCGTATAAAAAAAAATACTGAAAATATATAGACTAATATATGGTGTTATATAATAATCAATATATTGCAGTATATTGAAAAATACATAAGGAATTGCCGCTTTTCATATATTGTATATATGGAAATGTAATATATAAAATCTATTTACTAATGTACGTTAATATATTTAGTTTTATATGTAACAATACACTTAATTATATATTTAACCATATATATTACTATATAACACATATATTGTATTGTACTGAACGTTACATTTTACAATACACTTAATTATATATTTAAACATACATATTTCCATATATTACCAATACACGTACCATATATTACCACATATATTGCAATATACTTAATTATATATTAAACAATACACTTCACTATATATTCAAGAATATATACTACCATATACTACTATATGTATAATATAAAATCAGATAAAGGTATGCGTAAAGGATACCATCTGTTTTGCAACTCATATATTTCCAAGTGCCATATATTACCACATTTATCTTTATTTATATTTAACAATATACTTCATTATATATTTGAACACAGAGACATACACGCGCACACATTTACTTATTTTATTCAACCATATGTATTACCACATTTACCACCATATATAACCTTATGCTACCAGTAATGAGTAATTAACAAATATTTAATTCTGCTCTAAACAATGCATACAAAATTGCTGTTTTGGTTATATGTATAGGTTAACAGAAAACATCTCAAAATACATTTTCAAATTGACTACTTACTTGTCATTCAATTTCACTTACACAAGGTAATCACTTCTTAAATCAAGATCCAGAGTAATGAATGGAAATAAATGAAAGGCTCAAATTCCCTATCTTGTATAACAGTAAATCTTCTGCAAGGATCTTGCTGTGTGTGTCTTTGTGTGTGTGTGCGCGTGTTTGTATACCTTAATATTTCATGTAACCTGGCAATACTGAATGTGTGTGTGTATGTATATGTGAATGTTTGTATACCTTAATATGTCATGTGACCTGGAGGATACTGAATGTGTGTGATGAGTGTTTCTGTAACTGAGTGCTAAACATGAACTAAACTGATTCCATACGGACTAAAAGAGATTCAAGAAAAACAAAGGCCCAAAAGAACAAGTGGTCCAAACTAGATGCAGAACATTTGAGGAACACATAAGGAAGGACAGTGTTGTTTTCCTATTTAACATTGTCCATGCTGTTTTTTCGTTTCACCTGGTGCCTTAACTCGCAAATTCTTGTGTTGATTGATTTTCTTATATCTGACATTTTGGCCCCAGGATGGTTGGTTACAACAGCATCTGTGGAACACAACAATAACAAATTATTTGACCTCATTTGACCAAAAGACAAACTGAAGCTTTCTGTTTACTGGTGTGGCCAGTTAGCACAGACACTAATCCAGCAAGCTACCTGTCAACATAGCTTCTTTGTGCTGAAGGCTCTCAGGCTCTCTCTCTCACACACAGACACACACAATGACATGTTTCCTCTTTTGTAACTAAGGCTAAATAGCAGTTAATCTCAGTAACATTATTGTACATTACAATCTCCTAATTAAAAAAGCATCAAAACTACCCTGAGATATTATAATACAGTAAAAATAGTCTAAATCTAGTCTGCCAGGCCTAAACCACACTAAACTATTATTGCCTCCCTCCCAAAAATACAGGGAACCACCAGCATTTGAAATATATGAATCATAATTAATATTACATTGATTAATAATTTTAAGTGACTGAAACCACTAATCTAAATATAAATTCATTTTGCCAACCTAACACTGATTCTTTTTTTTACATTTAAACACCCATTATTAAAAGCTTAAGAAAATCTGATAGGCCACATGGTTTACACATAAGTCCACCATTTGATATTTGCAATGGTGATTTTAATGCTTTTGTTAGTTTGAAGTAAAAAAAATCCCTTAATACATTGTTTCCATTAATATATTTAGTAAGCAATTATTATCCTTTAAGAAACACAGGCTAGTACAGTATAAGACTTTAACAAATACATTTGTGATCAAATGGTATGTTTTGATACCATTTCAATAATAACTCAAAATGAATTTAAAAAACCTTAACGGAAAACTTCTCATATCAGACTCTGTAACCGGCAGATACTCAAAATCAAATGACTCAGGGGCAAAAAAAATGTGATTGGGACATACCTAAATGTGGCCTCCGCCTACCTTATCTACACAGAGTAAGCACATATGCCCTGAGTGGTGGGTAGCTATCGTTATGGTGCCCGGAGAGCAGTGAGGGTTAAGGGCCTTGCTCAAGGGCCAAACAGTGGCAGCTTGCCAAAACCATGTATCGAACCCACAACCCCATTATCAATAGCATGGTGCCAGCAACAAAATGGACGGATACAATCAGAAGAGACCAACCATTAAAGAGCCATTAATAAGAAAAAAAACAAACAAACAAACAACTGCACCATTTAGAAGCCCAAAGATCCAAACAGAAGACATTCTGAAGAAGATCTATTCTGTAGAAACATTATCTAAATATCTAAATATTTTATATTTTACCAAGTAAAGCTTGCAGTTTTTTCCCATCGAGAGGCTGACGTCGCTCTGCAGTGGGATTGACCTTGTTGACCCCTCCAGTCAGGTTGGAATTCAGGAGAACATCAACATTAAAGAGTCCCATCAGTAGCACTCGTGCCATCCCATTGGCTGTGGCTTGTGCTTTTGCAGTCTCCCAACAATGGGCTGAGACAGTTGTGGTGCCGTCCTTCCCAGGTTTCACCTTATAAATTGAAAAAAAAGAAAGGAAAATTATACTTTATATATTTTCAATTACAATTTAAAAAATAGCAGGTGGAAAAAATACTTACTTCTGAAGGTTTGCTAAATGTAGTTTCACGCTCATTTTCACCCTCACAGACCTCTGGTTGGAGATCTTTGGTTGGATTATTTTTACTATTATTAGTGAGAACCCTGTTCATGTCTGCAAACAAAGATGGAATCTCTGAAAAACAATATTTAAACAATGACAATATTATAGAAGTGGCAACCACAATGGCTATATGTTGATTCTAAGGTGCCTTAATAATTATACCTTGAATTATCAAGACTGAATTATCAAAGGAACTTTAATAGCACCTGATGTTTTTATGTGGAACCATGCATAAAGAGACATTTCTTAGGTACAAGTGGGTCAGAATAAGTATTCGTAACCCATTCGTTACATGCTTAATTTAGAGTTCATGTGCAGTTCTACCTCAAGCATAACAGTTGCCGGCAATGTTTCTTTCAAAACCTCCAATTTCCAATATTTTGATCTGCTATAGCAAACATTTTGACCGATCCATATATTCCAGATTGGTCCAGTTTGCAAATATATAGGCAAATTAGCAACAACTAAATCTAAAAATATACTTGCCTTTAACTACCATATGGCACAGTCTGGTATTTTCCTTCTGCAAAGCCTTAACCTGGTACTGAAGTTCTCTGACTTGGCCACAACATTCAGTGCTTGAAGTTCCTTCTGGACTCTGGATTCCTAGGTTAGGCTGGTTGTCGTCAGAAAGAATTTCTTCCTCTGCCCGTCTCTGAGCGGCAAGTTTGGGCTTTTTCTGTAGGGTAAAAATTTTTAAATCTTGGGTCTTTTGCAAGTTTTGATTTATGATATATACAAAAAAGAAATCATGTTACAGAGCTCTGATAATTTAACATGATACTATACAGACCTATACAGAAAACGTGTCTCAAAATAGTTTTACATAATGAACACTAATGCATACTCTTGATGTGAAGAAGCTGACTTGGTCACCTAATTAGTGAACTATACTTACCTTTCTTGGAATTTCACAGTTTGTGTCTGAATCCTCATCTTCAGGCAAGAACAGGCGTTTGGGTTTCCTAGGTCTCTTGTTGTCTTCTGGCATGTCCACTTTTAAAAGCTTCCGCTCAGCAGTTTTTGGTGTAGACTCTTTTTCTACATTATACAGAAAAACACAAAACATAACACCAATGCAAAAACCGTGTATGTTTGAGGGTTAACATTTAAAGAATAATTGTCTCATTTACTTTTAACAATGTACAGTTTAGTCATTACCGCATTGCTATACGTAGCTATTTCATGGGATAACGCTAGCTAGCTAGATTAGCTAACGTTAGTTGGCGTTAGCTTACATAACTTAAAGTGTGCAGCAAGCAGTTTAGCAAGAATGTACACCTCACTATATTTTTCAATTTGCTAAAAAAAACCCCTTAGCTAATATGTCCTTATTAGCAGCATGTGAATTATTTAAACTGTGTTATGATTAGCTAATGTTCAAATTACGGACTCAACTTGCCCGCTAACTGTAGAACGACTGCGCGCTCAACTGGCCATCTGTTGATAGGCTTCTTGGTGTTAGCCGTGTGACATTCAACAAGATATGTTCTGGAAGTTTCTGTTGGGTCAAAGTCAATTATCCAGCTTGTTGGCACAATACTAACTACATTTTTGTCTGGTCCCTCCGTCCAAGAAAGCAGGGCATACCGAAACTTGGACATTTTAGTCAGTACATTCAAATGTGAAATACAATTTGTAAGCTTAAGCTGCATAATTTTTTTTTGTTATTAAGATTAAGTGAAGATGCATTGTGACCAGTAGCTCAATAGTGTCTCTATTTTTTTTTTCAATCACACTCAGTTAACTAATGATGAATGGACTCCTCTCAGTGGGCAACAAAGTGTGTCAAGAGCAGACGTCTCTGTAAGTTTCATGTGTCATGTGTAAGCTACGCTATCAACTTATATATACATTTTTTTTTGGCTATTTGGGTAACAGTATCAGTCAAGTGTCTTTTTACATGTCCATATTTTACCCTACTTCAAAATGTAATCAAGGCTTTTTATTGTGACACAACAGGACCCATGTTACAGGTCTTCTGAACACAGCTTTAGCAGTGACCTTGAAGAGGCACAAAATGGGAGTGACATTAACGTAAGTACAGTGTGCTTAGTCAATGTTCCCACATCAAATTTTGGTGTTACTAATTTTGGGCGATATGACTTCAAACCAATATAACGATTGATAGAGCATTTTACCTCGATTATAATAAATTAATATTTTTTATTGAAAGACAGACACGGGCTCTGTACTGGAAAAACACAGTTTGCTTTGTAATCCACAAATGCAGGTTAAAGTTGTATCGTGCAATGAAGAAGCCATATATCTAAACCATTCAGAAATGCTGTCGTCATCTTTGGTCCAAAGCTCATTTAAAAACACAGTGCTGCCTTAGGGCCTGAAGAGCACCAGCATCCAGTACTGACCATCGACCTTGTGCCTTACACAAAAAGATTTCACCAGATTCTGTTGATAATGTTATGGGCTATCCAAAGTCTTCACAAGTTTGCATTGAGGAAATTGTTCCACAATTTTTAGATGCAGTTTTTCACAGAACCTCTGCCCATTTTTCTCTGCCTCTGCAAAATACTCCTTTTATCCCGTCATGTGAGTAAGTAGCAAATGGCTCCTTTTGCCGTTGTTTTTATTAGTACCACTTACTTTTCAAGCTTTTTATGTTTTATTAACAAATGAAATTAAATTGACCAGACAAAACATGAACACAATCCCATAATGTCTGCAATCAAATTAAATATTTATTTTAATTTGTTTAAAGCAGCATATATTTGTTGATACCTTGGCATCTTCCCTAGAATCTGATTTCTTTGGGATTGATTTCTTGGCCACATGTAATCTTTTCTTTTTACTGTTGTTTTGTGCCTATGTAGGGTAACATTTTTTTGTTTTTATTTGTTTGTCTTTTTTTAATTGTTTTTTTTTATTTAGAGAATATCTGATGATCTCTCTGAAGATCGGGCTCCTGATGATTTTGGTGGAGCTTGGACACCTCTAAGTGGAGAGCAGTGTTTTTCAGCCGAGGAAGCCTCTGTAGGTACCAGGTAATGTGTGTATATTATCAAAGTATGCTTTTGCTTTAATAACTTTGAGCGCTTGAATATATGTGAGTAAGTGGTCCTGCTTAATTTAAAAGCTAGTAAAGACCTGATATGTTTTTGCCCAACAGGGCTTAATGGGTCAGAATTATTCTAATTATTCCACTGAAAACTTATTTGAAGACACACAAGATTCTCAGCACACCACTGTAAGTATAAGCATAAGAATGGTGCTGTTCTGTATATGTCTTTTTTACACACAAAGCATTGAGGGCAAGTTAGTTGTTACTTAAAACACAGGTGAAATAGTGGTTAGCACAATTTCATAGCAGCCTATTCCAAAACATCTGAAATCCATCTGAAATTTTGAGTTTCAACATAGTTTCTTAAAATTACCTGGTGTTGTCATGTACTACTGTAAATATTTATATAAAATAGATTTAACAGTATTAAAACTCAGCACCAACTTATTAAAAAGACGTTAATACCTAACATAATCCTCAGCACTTGTAGGTTGCCAGTTTGGATAAGAACTGCTTCCTGCTGAAATGTACTAGCAAATTCTATACATCTGTGCCCATTTGCTGTGTCCATTAGAAGAGCATTGTTCCCAGTGCAACTCCTTCAAAGGTGGCACATTATGTCAGGTATCATAGTCATGGAAAGTGTGGAAAATGTAAATCTTGTCAAATCACACAGAAGCTATGTAGAGTATGCATTATGGTTTTGTGGAAATATATTATGGTAAACTGGTGTATTACATGTTCTGTTTGGTAGGCTATGACGTATTAACCATTATTCTAGTTGTTATTATAGATAAAGTAATAATAATGTGCCACTGATTAAATTTCCACAAATATCCAAGCATTCTCTTTAAATGAAGTTATGAAATAACTTAAGTTTGGGAGAAGGACCACGCCCAAACTCCTCCCTTCAATCATTACACGCTATATAAACCACTCCTCTGCCCTCACCTTCTCGTGACGAAATTCGCACCGACTGGCTGGTTGACTGCTCCTTCCTTACTCTCTGCCGACACAGACTTGCTTCGGACGGCTGGCTCTTCCCGCTATTCCTCGCGCTGCTCCTCGTTTGGGGTCCTTTATCACCGCTGCCGCTGGGACTGCTCCGTTTCTATCGTCTCCCGGACGTGGCCGCTCTCGTTTGCCGCACCCCGGCTCTTCCTCGGCTGCTTCACGCGGCGGGTCCCTGCGTCGCCCGCACGTTGATGCCGAGCTCCCCCCTGCACCTGCCGAGCCTCCCCCGCACCTGCCAAGCCTCCCCACGCTTCTTCTCTCCCTCTAAATCTCGCCTTCCGGGAACACTGGACTGGACTATCGTCAGGCTCCAAGTTTGGGGGAACGTCGCGTTCCCTGTACCCCTTCTGCCTCATGGTCTGCGCCGTATTTTCCTCGCTTCTGCCCTCCGTCGGAGGTACACATCCTGGGCGCCCCGATGACATCACGCCTCCTGCTGGTTCCGGAGGAACGATGCCTGGTCTAACAGGTCTATCCCTACACCCCTGCCCCCCCTGCTGCTCCCTCCAGGCTACTGCAGCCTGCACTCGCGGCTTCTCACGCTCCAGCGAACACACGTTGTCACACCGTTGTCTACCATCTTACAGCATTGTTTTATAGCAGGTCATGCCTCATGTCACCTCATCAGTGTTGTCACAATTTCGCTACCACATAATGTCGCTTCTTGGTACCATGACTTCTTATTGGTACACTTATGACGGTATAATTGATGACATGAAGGATTTCAAAAGGTCACAACAAACGTACTGACAAACGTCGTCACTATGTAGCTGCACAATTGTTTATAATGCCGTCTCAGCTTCTGAGGAATGACCTTTTGGCACCACCACGCCACCGACGCCACAACATTATACCTGTGTGTTTCTGCCCTTTCCAGCATTGCTTCTTGGGCTCAGTCACCTCTCCTACTCAATCATGCTTCCTCATACCTCAATCGTCCAACCTCCCTTTCCCTCAATCGTCCAACCTCCCTTTCCCTCAATCGTCCAACTCCCCTTTCCCTCAATCGTCCAACCTCCCTTTCCCTCAATCGTCCAACCTCCCTTTCCCTCAATTGTCCAACCTCCCTTTCCCTCAATCGTCCAACCTCCCTTTCCCTCAATCGTCCAACTCCCCTTTCCCTCAATCGTCCAACTCCCCTTTCCCTCAATTGTCCCTCCCCCACTTCAATCGTCCAACTTCCCCTTCCCTCAATCGTCCCTCCCCCACCTCAATCGTCCAACTTTCCCTTCCTTTCAATCGTCTCTCTGTTCTCTCGTTCTGCCCTTATCCCCCAACTCCCAACTGCTGCACCTCCTGCCTGCCTCATTCATCCCCTCTTCGATCTCTGCCATTTCTTTGCAGGACCCCCTATTGTATTGCCTCATGCTTGCCTCAATCTTCCCTCCTCCCTCTCCCTCCCTCGATCTTTCTGCCATTTCTTTACAGGTCCCGCTAATGCACTGCCTCATGCCTGCCTCAGTCATCCCTTCTCGAATCTTTCTGCCATTTCTTTACAGGTCCCCCTAATGCACTGCCTCATGCCTGCCTCAGTCATCCCTTCTCAAATCTTTCTGCCATTTCTTTACAGGTCCCCCTAATGCACTGCCTCATGCCTGCCTCAATCATCCCTTCTCAAATCTTTCTGCCATTTCTTTACAGGTCCCCCTAATGCACTGCCTCATGCCTGCCTCAATCATCCCTTCTCAAATCTTTCTGCCACTTCTCTACAGGTCCCCCTACTGTGGTGCCCCATGCCTGCCTCAGTTATCCCTCATCCCACCTCCTTTAATCTTCCTGCCTTTTCTTTACAGGTCCCACTACTGCCTTGCCTCTTGCTTGCCTCAATCATCCCTCGCTTCCTCCCTCCCTCGATCTTTTTGCATGTCGTTACAGGTCAACCTACTGCACTTTCTCCTGCCTGCCTCAATCCTCCCTCGCTCCCTCAATCTTCCCGCTGTTTTCTTTACAGGTCTCCATACTGCTGTGCCTCCTCCGGCTGGCTCACTGGTTGCTTCTCTCTCACGAAAGTCCTCCTTAACAGAACTTTCGTCCTCTACAACCACAGACCCTCTCTCTCACCGGACCCACGACAGCTGCTCAACCTTTGCAATCACAGACTCTCTCTCACATCCTACAACTGCAGCTTGTCTTCTACAATCACTAACTCTCCTCGTCGTTGCTGCTCTCCTTTTGGGGCATGAGTAGACAGAAGTCTATCCATTCAGACACACTCCATTCGTTGTCTCACGGCATCTAGTACGACGCTACATCATCCACGAAGTCGTTCTCATTCCAGGCCATTCAGATGAAACCACAGCCCTGCTCAACATCACCTTCCCTTCATACAAGCTTTCCATCACTGCAGCCTCCCTGACGCCAGTCAACTCAGAGCACTCCGCCAGCTTCTTCAGTCACATTTAGTAACTAGTTGAACTCATCCTCCTCCAAACCACACTCAGACTTCTTCTCCTCAAAACTATTCAAAAGACAGAACTTCACTTCTGCCTCAACAACCATCAGTACTCAGACCCCTTTCTCCGCACTCAGTCATTTTCTGCTAGCCATTTAGATTTCCCCAGTGTTTGGAATTCCATCTTTTCAGTCTTATCCAACACCTCCTCGATCGAGTATCTTACTGTCTAGTGGAGATATCACCTACATGACCACTAACACCTCCAAAGATTCCATCAAAGAGTCTCATCACTCCTACTTTACAAACGCTGAGCTGCTTTTACCGCTACTCTGATAGAACTTCTCCAAATTCATTGATCCATTAAGTATAAATATAATTAATTTGCTATCCGGTGTCAACCAGAGGAGGATGGGTTCCCCCTTTTTGAGTCTGGTTCCTCTCAAGGTTTCTTCCTCTTACTCCAAGGGAGTTTTTCCTTGCCACTGTCGCCCCTGGCTTGCTCACTGGGGGTTAGGACCCGGATTTGCTGCTTCATGACGCCATTTATCGCAAACAAACCTTGACTTGACTAGACATTTACCTGCTTATAACTTACACTTCCCTCTTCTCGATTCAAATACTATTTAACATTAACATCAAACTAGCAAACTAAACAGTTTGGCTTACCACGCTTCTCCACCTCAATTTAAAATCACTGCTTGGTCCATATCACGAAACCTACATCGGTTTTCTCAGAACACTCGACTCTCTTCATTACAGAATCTGAATCCATCATATCATACCTGGTTTCACACTCATCTTTGCCACGCCCTCTCAGTGGTTATTCTCCAGTGCATTTCTAAGGACATCCATCCAGAATTGGCTCGGCTTCCATGGCTTTCCATCAGGGATCCTCTGATCACATAATCTAACTCCTAGCACAACAAGCTTGCATCTCTCCAAGTTAGGACTCTAGGGGCCTGGCTCCAAATTTCAGCAACTGATGCCATCACCACCAACTTACCAGCCATCTTCCTCCTTCCTTCTGCCTTTACATTGCTCTCAGCCTCATCCGACACCTCCATTTAGCCGTTTGTCAGACCTGTCTGTCCTCAAATCAAATACGTCTTCTTCAGGGACTCTCAGACCACACAATCCAACTTCTCGGACCTCATTCCTCCCAGACACATCATGGCTACATTCGTTCCCTAATCAACGACCTCAGGCTGGCACGAGAAACGTGCGTCTATCTCAGCTGGAGCTTTTGGGGTCTGGCTTCAAAACCTAGCAGCCACCCAGAACTCCAGCCCCAAGTTTCTCGGAGTTCCCCGCCTTGCCCTGCCTTAGTGGTCGGCACTTCGCAAATGTCAATTTACTATGTTTTAAAATGAATTTATTTTGAAAATATTTGTGAACGTACATAAAGTGTTTCTGTGTCTTTTAACGTATTTGTCTTTGTTGTTTTTTAGTCTCTTTTTTAAATAAAAAAAAAATCTGATTGGAAATTTCCTTTTTTCTCCCTATCACAGAGCCTGCAGCATGACTGTGATGATTCTGTGCCCAGATATCCTACATCACCTCTTTTGTTTGAGGATGAATGTTCCACGACATGTGATCTACCGTATTTGGGGTCATCGTCAGGATCATCCTCAGAAAACTTCAACTCTGATAGCTTGGACAACAGTGTTGGTATGAGTGGGTTTGATCCAAGGCAGTCTTTTACTGATTCTGACTCCATTCTTAGTAGCGGAGAACCATTTGCCTTTGTACTTGAAGACACTTTTGACGAGACAATAAATGAGGGACAGATCTGTAATGAAGGGTTTCCTCAAGTAAATCAAGACCCACTTTATACTGGTTCACGACTTACCAAATCTCAGAGCTTTTTACTTATACTCTCATTTGTTTTGAGACACGGACTTACTGGTGTGGCCCTCTCTGATCTTCTAGATTTGATTAATATTCACTGTCCAGACAATACATTGTCAGCCTTTAAACATCTTTTCTTAAAAGAGCTTAAGCCAATTCAAGGAAACTTACAGTGCCACATATATATATCCAAACTGTGAGTATTACATTGGTGACAAAGTTAATGCAGGGCAGTGTGATGTATGCAGCACAATGTGGGATAAAGAAAGCTCACTTAAAAATGGAAACCTCTTTATGTACTTACCAATCCAAACACAATTGGAACATCTTCTTCAAAGAGAAGATATTGCAGGTTGCTTAAAGTCAAATGACATTTGTAATTCTAAAAATTATCATGATATATATAGTGGTAAAATGTACCATGATCTGAACAAAAATGGAGGCCCACTTGATTGTCCTCATGGGTACTCCTTAACGCTCAACTGCGACGGAGTCCCCGTATTTAAGTCATCATTATAACGTATTTGGCCATTACAAGGGATTGTAAACGAGCTTCCTTACCCTGTGCGCAAGGAAAATGTCCTACTATTTGGCTTGTGGTTTGGCAATAAAAAGCCAAATGTTAATACATTTTTAAAGCCATTCACTCAAGAGTGTCAGAAGTTGTCGACTGTGGGGTTTAAGTTTAAGCAAAACGGCATTTGGGAACATTGTAGAGTTGTGGCAGCTCTTATGATGTGTGATTCAGTTGCCAGACCCATATTACAAAACATGAACCAGTTTAATGGGCAGTATGGGTGCAGTCTCTGTTTACATCCCGGTGAACAAGTTCAAAAGGGAAATGGTACTGCTAGAGTATACCCATACAAAGATGTTCCAAAAAGAGACCATGCTTCAACCATAAGTGATGCCAGGGAGGCTCTGCGTACCACAAAATCTGTGAAGGGTGTTAAAGGACCTACATGTCTCATAAACATTCCACACTTTGACATCATATCTGGCATGCCTCCTGACCATATGCACAATATACATCTTGGTCTAGTTCGGCAAATGACAAGCATGTGGCTGGACAGTGAAAACCATGAGAAACCGTTTTACATTGGTACCAGAGTGACTGAACTTGATCAGCAACTCTCGCTAATTAAGCCTCCTTGCAACGTGACAAGAGTGCCCTGATCTCTTCAACAAAGGAGATTTTGGAAGGCTAGTGAGTGGCAGAACTGGTTGCTTTTTTATAGTGTCTTTGTGCTAAAAGGCATTCTGCCCAATGTATTTTACCAGCACTGGTTAGTCCTTGTCACATTCATGTTCTTATTATGTAAGGACATTATTACCACACAGGAGTTAAAAAGATGTGAAAAATTTGTTGCAGATTTTGTCAAACAATTTGAAACACTGTATGGGAAACACAATGTGTCATTTAATGTACATTTATGTCTTCATTTACCTGAAGCTGTAAAAAACTGGGGACCTCTTTGGGCACATTCAGGATATATTTTTGAGTCATACAATGGAGAAATACTGAAAATGTTTCATGGCACTCAGTGTGTTCCTTTACAGATAATGAAACAATTCACATATAGACAGGTATTGCCTCTTTTAGGGAATGATGCAATGAAAAATGCTGTGCCTGAATGCATCCAGCTGTATAACAGTTTAAATGGTCAAAAAAGACTGAAGCAGTTTGAAAGAGTGGCAGATCAGGTGGTCACCCTTGGTTTGCATTATTCAAGAAAACTTAATAGTGAAGAGTTACTGGCCATGAGAGAGCAAATTACAGTGACTGTGAATACAGTTGTGAAAATATTCAGTAGAGTTCTAGTTAAAGGACAACTGTATTACTCACAAGAGTTTACTAAAGTAGTGAAAAGGAACAGCTTCACTGTTTTGATGCAGAATGGGCACATAATCACTGTTTATTATTACATTGTAGTAGAGCAACACGGTAAAAGAAAATGCTTTGCTGTTGGACAGCAGTATGATCGATCACACAGTAAACTGATTAATATTGAAAATGTGGTTGGTCTGAAAAGAGTTTTGCGGGGCAGGAAACAGATATTTGATGTGACAGTGTTCAAAAGAAAATGTTTGCTAATTGATCTGCCACAACATGGAAGTCTCTATGCATGCATACATCCAAGGGCCAGTGTGGAGGACTGAATTGTTATAGATTGTTTATTTATTTATTTTTTATTATTATTGTAATTTTTCTCTCTCTCTTTCCTTTTTGTTCAGTGCTGCTGAACTATATGTACAAAAGGATTGGGACACCTACACACTTGCACAAGCTTTTATGCCAGCCCATTTTAAACCCATAGTAAGTGTTGGACACTTCCGCACCAAGCTCTACAGCACTCCTCAGTGCTGTGAATCCTAAATCTATTTTTTCATAATACCACTCATCAGAAATTTCACCAGCTGTGTTATTGCAGTGGTGCCATCCTATTACAGTATTTCAGTGGAGCTCATTAGAACCACCTATTCCTTCACTTATTGTAAAGGCAGTCTACATGTCAAGTGCTTTATTTTGTAGTGTCCTAAAACTTTTGTCTGTATAATGTAACATCTGGACAAAAAGACAAAATGTAATTATTTCTCATTCCTTGTCACATTTTTAATATGCAATGATATAAATATGTCAGGTTTAAAAAGTGATTGTAGAAGCTGAGACACAAAAATGTGTCCTTTCATGTAATTGTTTTTTTTTCTTGGGTCTGTAAGTAACTGTGGACCTTTATTGGCACATTCAGGATATATTTTAAGTCATAGTACTCTTTTGTGAAATGATTTACTGAGAAGAACATTGATAAATATAAAAAATGTAATCTTAATATTAAATGTGTATCTATCATGAAATTACTTTGACTGTTCTGTATGGAACTTTTGTCTGTTCAGCTTTATGCAAACTTATGCAATTACTCATGAAAGACACGTTAATTATTTTAATAAAGTAATTACATGTAAATTGTTTTTGCTGAGATTTTGTCTTTATTGCAATATATGTTTTTATATTTACCAATATATACATACACAGTCCATGCATATATTGCCTTATATTAGAAAATATATGCACTTTTTTCCATATATGAAAATGTATTATTTAATATATTGCACTATATTTTCCAATATATTGCCATATATTATTGTTTCATAAGGGGTGTTACATGCTTGTTGCAGTCCTGAAGTCAGGGTGATGTTTACAGACAATCATTACGAGAAATGATCATGAGATTAAACTTTCCACAGTGTCCTGACTGCTGACAAACACTCCTCACTGACTCTATGTAACATTTTGTCTTGTTTTTTTTTTTTTTTGGATTTGTCGGTGTCCAGTGTGTCAGGGTGCCAGTGGTGCCAGTGTTCTGACCAGCTGCTGGACGTGTCTCGTCTGACACAATATCGCTTCCAGCACCTGGGCCCTGCGAGGACTAAGCCAAATAAGAGCTCCCACCCTGTGTTCTGATAACTTCCACTCTTCTAGCCATTACTGGACGGCCCTATCTGTGCATACTGACCACTACAGCTGCTGTACCCAAGCAACAGAAGTGCAGATGAAGTTTTACAGTCTTTTATTTTAGATTCACACAGTTTCATTGAAGAAATTATGAATCAAATTGAATTCATGCAGTTTGACCTTATCCCATTATGGCGAACGTCTTCATCACTTACTGATCACTGTTGCTGTACAATGAAATTTAATGTTTGTCTAAAAGCATGTAAGTGATGTAACCATTTTAAGCATTTTTTACTCAAGTTTGTAGCACTCAAGATAAAAAGTGAGCTGATAATAATAAAATGTCTGGCCAAATGACTAGAAATGAAACCTTCACATGTCCTTACATATGAGCTTAAACATGATTGAGAAGATGGCTGGCTACAGCTTGCCGATGCTCGTGGATTTATCTATGGGTCTTATTTTGTGGGCCCGTGTGATCGTCTAGAAGAGGACGCTGACATTTAGCAGGTTTTAATACAGCATTGTACCTTTTGATATGATTTGATGATAAACACCTGCGTGGTGCAAACAGTAGCAGAGCTGCCTGTTACGTGTGAAATAACAGTGTAATTACTGATAATTGCTGTTATTTAGGCTTTCCTGTAACTTCATGACTATTTTCAAAAAAACGATCCGAAGTAGTCCCATTTGAAGGTCCCATTTCAGTGTCCTCACTTTAAAAAAAAAGATCTTGTTTCAGTACAGTACTGCTCACTCTCCAAGCCACATATGTTCATATGTTCAGAAATCCTCACCTCATGAAAACCAAGACGTTTACATATATCACCCTGATGAGCTTACAGCAGTTTGGCCACGCTTGTTTACACAGAAGGTCATCACACCGCTTCCTAAGTGAGGCACAAGAGCTCGTTTCCATATATAGGCCCTAAAGGCACAGTAACAAAAGCAGCCTGTTTTAACGTAAAGGATGAAGAGAGGGTGATATAAATAATGGAAATGAATCATCAGTTCTTTTTTGGTGCCTCATAAACAGCAGTGGACCTCATGTGTGGTGTAAAAAATAATAATAATTAAAATACTTGAAAGAAAGTATGTTTTCTTTTAAATGTTGCACATGAATTATGTATGTTAGGAAGAAGTGCTGATGTCACATTGTATTCATAAGAATCAATTAAAACATGATTCATAAGGCTTTTTTTTGCTTCAGAGTAATAACTCATCCTATATTAAAGGAAGCGTAATATAGAAAATGTTTCTTGTTATTTAACTAAAGCCTCAGGGAACCTAAATCTGGGTTCTGTTTCTAATAAGCATTCAGGCCAACAGTAATCATGTACTAAGTAAACCCTTGCTAATGTATTTACTGTATTTCTCTCCTCTCCATGTGAACTGGGTGGTCCTACTGTTTCATAAGTATTACCTAACCAGACACAAGGATGGTGTCTCTGGCCCGGCTCATAGCTGGCATAACCAAAAGCCAGCAAGCTAGAATGCAAGTCTGTAGCTGCCTCTTCATTCACTTATTCTTCTGCTGTTGTTCCTTCATTCATCCACTTCCTCATTCATGCGTTCTTTCATCTGTTTGTAAATCTGTTCTTCCAGTTATCGTCACACAAAAGCTGGATAATGATTTTAGTTCTGTATGAGTGGCGGAGCAGGATAGTAGTGTTTGACAGAGAGTTGTCAATCAGGTAGGTCTGATCATATATATATATTCCAGAAAATTAGAATATTATAGTAAAGTTGATTAATTTCCATAATTCCATTCATAAAGTTAAACCTTTATAGATTATAGATTCAGGGCTCACAATTTAAACAACTTTGAGTATTTGTTTGTTTATTTTAACATAATTTGGGCTTCCAGCTCATAAAACCCACGAAAACAGGAATTTAAAAAAATAAAATACTGTGGAGAGATCAGCCCAAATTTTGCAAGGCATGAATGTTTTAAACTCAGTGTGACACTAATCATCTACTAAACTTAAAGCACCTGCACAGATTTCCCCAGGTGTCATTAAATTTCTTCAGTTTGGTTCAATTGTCTCAGTTCGGTCCAATATGGGGAAGACTGTAGACATAACAACTGTCTAGAAGACCATCATTGATACCCTCCACAGGATGGGTAAGCCACAAAAGTTCATAGCTAAGGAGGCTGTGCTGTGTCCAAGCATATCAATGGAAAGTCTAGTGGAAGGACAAAATGTGGCAGGAGAAGATGCACAGGAAAAGAGATGACCGTGGGCTTCAGCGGATTATCAAAAAGAGAAGATTCAAGAATCTGGCAGAGATCCAGAAAGACTGGAATGAGGCAGCTTCAAAAACCACCACGTTCAGACGCATCCGGGAGATGGGCTACAACTGTCGGGTTCCTCGGGTCAAGCCACTTCTGAACCTGAGCCAACGTAGGAAGCGTCTCAACTGGGCCAAGGAGAAGAAGGGCTGGACCGCTGGCCAGTGATCCAAGGTCCTCTTTTCTGATGAAAGTAAAGTGTGCCTTTCATTCGGGAATCAAGGTCCAAGGATTTGGAGGAAGATGGGTGAGAAACAGAACCCAAACTGAGGTCCAGTGTGAAATATCCACAGCCAGTCATGATTTGCGGTGCAATGTCTGGTGCAGGGGTTGGTAAACTCTGCTTTCTTAAATCCAAGGTCACCGGAACAATCTACCAGAACGTTTTAGAGGGCTTCATGATTCCTTCTGCTGAGGATCTGTATGGAGATGCAGATTTCATCTTCCAGCAGGACCTGCCAGAAGCACCAAAGTCTGGTTTGATGCCTATGCCATCACAGTGCTTGACTGGCCAGGCAACTCGCCAGACCTAAACCCCATTGAGAATCTTTGTAAAATTAGAGCCACCAGACCCAACAACAAAGAAGAGCTGACAGCAAGCATCAAGGAAATCTGGGCTTACATAACTCCCAGCCAATGCCTTAGGCTGACTTCCTAAATGCCACATCACATCGAGGCAGTGATTAAAGCAAAGGGATTCCCAACCAAGTGTTGAAGATTGACATATTGTTTTGAAAGTACCATATTTTGACTAATTTGATTTTAATACCTTTTTTTCTGCAAAAAGTAGTAGTAGAGAACTTGTGGGCCCTGTATCTATGGAATGGAATTATGGAAATTAATCAAGTTTTCCATGATATTCTACTTATCTGGAATGGGTCTATATATATATATATATATATATATATATATATATATATATATATATATATATATATGTGATCAGACCTACCTGATTGACAACTCTCTGTCCAACACTACTATCCTGCTCCGCCACTCATACAGAACTAAAATCATTATCCAGCTTTTGTGTGACGATAACTGGAAGAACAGATGTACAGACAGATGAAAGAACGCATGAATGAGGAAGTGGATGAATGAAGGAACAACAGCAGAAGGATAAGTGAATGAAGAGGCAGCTACAGACTTGCAGTCTAGCTTGCTGGCTTTTGGTTATGCCAGCTATGAGCCGGGCCAGAGACACCATCCTTGTGACTGGTTAGGTAATACTTATGAAACAGTAGGACCACCCAGTTCACATGGAGAGGAGAGAAATACAGTAAATACATTAGTCATTTATTGGTTACTGGAACATTACTTAAAGGGTTTACTTAGTACATGATTACTGTTGGCCTGCAGGCTCATTAGAAACACAACGCAGATATACGAATATTTGAAATCGTTTAACTTGTGGGCCCTGTATCTATGGAATGGAATTATGGAAATTAATCCAATTTATATATATATATCATATTTTTATTGATGACAAAGTTATGAGGATACTAAAAAAATGATAAACAGCTTGTTTAATTCTGAGAGATGAAGATTAAAATGGTTGCGTGAAAACAACTCTGTTCTCATCTACATAAGAACAACATATATGAAAAATTCCAATCTGGTTTTAGGCCACATCACAGCACAGAGACAGCTTTAGTTAAGATAACAAATGATCTTCTTCTTGCCTCTGATCAGGGCCACGTATCTCTACTGGTGTTACTAGATCTAAGTGCAGCTTTTGACACTATAGATCATACTATTCTTTTGGACAGGCTAGAAAATATAGTTGGAATCACAGGAACAGCGTTATCCTGGTTCACATCTTACCTTAGTGATCGCTTTCAGTTTGTAAAGATAAATAATGTATCGTCTAACACTACAAAAGTGAAATATGGAGTTCCACAAGGTTCTGTTTTAGGTCCTCTGTTATTTACACTATATATGCTACCATTAGGCTCAGTTATAAATAGACATGGAATTAGTTTCCACTGTTATGCCGATGATACACAACTGTACATATCAGCCAAACCAGATGACAAATCCAGATTAAATAAGATAGAAGATTGTGTAAGAGATATTAGACTTTGGATGCTACAGAACTTCCTTCTTTTAAACCCAGATAAAACGGAAGTTCTCCTCCTCGGCCCAAAGGCTGCTCGGACTAAATGTTCAGATTTAATGTTAAATCTTGCTGACTTCTCTGTAGTTCCTGGTTCAGTAGCCAAAAATCTTGGTGTAACAATTGACTCAGATCTGACATTTAATCAACACATCGGTAATATTACAAGAACAGCGTTTCTTCACCTACGAAACATTTCAAAGTTAAGAAATGTGTTATCTGTGTCTGATGCTGAAAAGTTGATACATGCCTTTATAACCTCAAGGCTAGATTACTGTAATGCATTATTGTCAGGATGCTCCAGCAGGAACCTGAATAAACTTCAGTTAGTTCAGAACGCTGCAGCTAGAGTACTAACTAAAACCAGGAAATTCGATCACATCAGTCCAGTTTTATCAGCGCTACACTGGCTTCCTGTTAAATTCCGTATCGACTATAAAATTCTATTACTGACGTATAAAGCCCTGCACGGTCTCACACCGGAGTACCTGCAAGATCTAATTTCCTATTATGAACCGCCACGTTCACTCAGATCACAGGATGCTGGTTTTCTAATAGTTCCTAAAATTCAGAAGACTACAATGGGGGGAAGAGCTTTTTCCTACAAAGCCCCAAAATTGTGGAATAATCTCCCAGTTAATGTTCGGGACTCTGACACAGTCTCAATATTTAAGTCTAGACTAAAAACATACTTGTTTAGTGTAGCTTTTGGTAATTAAGCTTCTCTTTTAGATAAAGGCAGGAGATCTGGGGGTTCTTGGACACAGAGGTTTATGGTAAACTGAGATGTTGGTGCTGTTGTTCCAACACTTCACGCGATCACACAGGTTTGTTGATGGTGGAGTGGGGGGACCCCAGTGTCTCAGGGTACTCTCATGTCCATGTTACCTTCTGGTTCTCTCCTTTTAGTTTAGGCTGTTATAGTTAGATCTGCCGGAGTCACCAGCCACACTCTAAAATTCTGAAAATTCATATTCTCTACAGTCTTACTCCTGAGCCCAACTAACTCTTTCTCTTTACTCTTCCTGAGGAAATGACTGTCCTCCTGTCTGTTGAAGGCTGTTGAAGGACTGATCATCGGGCCATCACCCCACCATCACCAGCCAGCTCACCTGTCCATTTACTGCTACACCCTCAGTTACATCACTGTGCCATCCAGATGCACCAGCACTGAGATAGGATGGGACTGTTTCAGCTCACGCCCACTTTACATAAAGACTGTCATAGACTGCCTCAGCCAGAGACTGCCTCAGTCATACACTGCCTCTATCTGTGCAGCTTCTAAAGCTTTGCTATCCAGATTTCAAACAGAGACTCCTTTCTTTGGTATTTAGTTCAAACTGTAAATACTGTTTGACCAGAGGAGGATGGGTCTCCCCTTGTGAGTCTGGTTCCTCCCAAGGTTTCTTCCTCCAGTTAAGGGAGTTTTTCCTTGCCACTGTTGCCTCTGGCTTGCTCACTGGGGGATATATGTTATAACTGTTTTCAAAACTCTGTAAAGCTGCTTTGAGACAACATCGTTGTAAAAAGCGCTATATAAATAAAATTGACTTGACTTGACTTGACAACTCAGCATTTTTATGTTGCAGCTTTATGCGCAGTGTTCCTCAAAACACGAGAGACAGTGTAGCATATGGGCTTTTTAAAGAAGTAGTTCACAACAATGGTAAAGCTGGCAGTCGGACAGAATGTGGCTTCAAGCTGAAAGACTAATTCTCTTATTCAATGTTCGTGGTGTTAGTAAAATCGCGTCACTGCGTGTATAAGGCGGTAATTTCGAAACCATTGAGCAAAGGTGCTCTGCTGCTTTAGCTGCTCTGTTGTTTGGCGGCAGTTCAGCAGAGACAAGCGGGATCACGTACTCCGTGAACATCATGACAAAAACGTGGTGGCTGGCTCGTTTTCTTCTCGTCTGTCTGGTAAGAGCGAATTACTGCGTGCATCTCTGGTGGTCTCTCTCTCTCTGTGTCTCTCTTTCTCTGTCTTTGGGACCCGCTTTAAGTTCCGGCTGATTAAAGGATGAGATCTGCATCTTTTTTTCTTTCTTTCTTTTTTGTATGGGGGGCAACGGAAAAAGACTTCTTCCTAACCACGAGCTTTTAAACGTCTTTTAGCGGATGTGGAGTTTAAGTTGTGGTGTTGAATGTAGCCGCATGTTTAACGTAGACACGCTGCTGAAGGATGATCTCACGTTTGGACCGAGCTGCTCTCGGCGTGAGGGTCTGGACTATTTCAGGGGCTGTATTTGTGTTATTAGTATTGTTCATTGTTTCATCGGATTCTCAGTGCTTAAGTCTAGCCTTCTCCGCATCACAAGAACATCAGTCTCGTACAGCCTCATCCATTTCCTCTCCAACACCGGGCTCTTTTTTTTTCTTTTTTTTTTTCAGCGCCTTAAGTCATCAGTAAAATTTCCAGACACACAACGAATGACAGTGCAAAGTTACTGGTAAGCTTTCATACTCATTTCTAGCCTCCTGCAGTTGGTTGATGTTGAACCACGAGCATCTGTGATAAGGGCGCCCGAGATCTCACACACAGTCCACCAAATAAATCAATAATGGGGTCATGTGTGGCCATGAGGGCGTTTATCTCTCTTCTTTCTCTCTTTCTTTCTTTCTTCATAACATGTTTTGGTGTGCACCATGTAGGAACACTGCAGTTTGCATGTAGGTGTGTGCTCGGCTATGAACTTTTACTTTTTGGATGTCCAAAAAGTGTGTTTCTTTTTTTCTTTGTTTTTTCTTTTTTCTATTGCTCAGGGACGTTTCAATGACACCCACAGTGTCCTTTTGGTGGCCCAGTTTTCCGGTCAACAGCTCACATAAACATGAGTTTTGCAATCTGCTCCTCGAATGTGTGCATAAAACACTGGAGTCCTGTTTGTTTAGTTTGTCACCAGGCGCTGACGCCTCTTGTGCAGCATGTGACAGCCATCACACTGTGGGAATTTTGGGGCCCGTAGGACTTTTTGAGAAAGATTTGCAAAGTTAACAGTGGATGCAGAAGTAGCTTAGTCGATAAATGGCTGTGAGTTTTGCATCCCCAGCTGGCTTGGTTATGACTCCTGCCAGTAAGGCAGTATAAAAATGACTGGTCTGCACAGTTTATGGCACTGCTGGGGTGGTTTATATGGTCAAGAGTTCATGTCATGAACCTCAGGTTTATAATTAGTGTAGATTCGCAGAACTGACCTGTGCTGTGCGTGAACACATTTTTATTTTCAGGTCAACAGTGAGTGAAAACGTCTAGTTACTGACTTAATACCCCTTCCTCCCCTCCTAGCTGTCTTCATGAATGCATTTTTTTTTCAATGAATGACAAACAAGTAATAATCCCTAGTTATTAACTTTCTACCCCATCTTCTTCTTCTGCAAGTGCAAACCTGGTAAGTCTAGGCCTGCCTCTTAAACCGGAGAGTCAAAAGCAGAATGGTTTTATTCAGTGGAAGAATCACCGTGGCTGCATGAACAATCAAAGCATTAGCGTCCATGCAGTTATTGATCATTGTTGAGAAGTGGGGGGTTTCCCCACCTTTTTATTTAAGAACAACAGTCAACGTCCTATTTCAGGGATTTAAAATGACTTCCTCAGAAGGCTCAGTTAGTGCTGGGCAGTCAGGTTTTGTGTACATATGCTTAGTCGTGTAGTAATATTGCATCACTATCATGCTTTCCATAGGATTATGGCGTACAGGTTTTTTTTCCTCAGGCGTTCTCGGGACAAGCTTGTGTCCCTGGGCGCGCATGCAAATGTCCTCCCTTTTCATCATTGTGTTACGGACGGAAACTCCGGTGAGCGGAATTCCACGTACTTTTCCTAGTTAATGAGTGCGTGGCGGAAATATCAGCACGTGAATGCGCGCTGTTTACAGACCTCTTGACCTTTAGCAAAGAGGAAGCCCTCAGTAAAGTTTGAGGCTTCTCTTTCATGCTGTACGGACACCCCTTTGGATGCCAGGTGTTCTATCATTTCATCCTACCCATTGGTCGGTCCTACCAAGGTCTTTTTGCGCATGCACATATGACGATTACGTCAAGATTTCGATGCTTGGCGCGTACATGCTTAATTTTATCCTTTTTGTTTATAATGTTTATAATGTCTTTTTAAATGTTGATTGTTTTATTTAGGCTTAGTTAGGCTTCTAAATTTAGCCTAATGTTACTGTCTGCTTGAGTGTTCCAAAAGCGTTCGTGGCAGCTCATAATCATTGACAAAATAGCAGGGGGTACTGTTTTATGACCATATTTACACTATCAGATAATCCTACCTGTGGTTTTAATGCACTTGCAGTATTATTTTCCACCAAGGGCATTAAAACCACAGGTAAGATTATTTGGTAGGGTAAATATGGTCATATAACAGAATTTTGGTCATAAAACAGTACCCCCTGCTATTTTGTCAACTATTATGAGCACCACAGACGCTTCTGGAACACTCAAGCAGATTGTAACATTAGGCTGAATTTAGATAACAAGCTTAAAAAACAATTAACATTAAAAAAGACATTAAAGCATTATAAACAAGAAGGATAAAGTTATGCACATACACGGCAACCATGAAAATCTTGACGTAATCGTAATGTGCGCATGCGCAATAAGCCTTGGTAGGATCGATCGATGGGTAGGATGAAATGATAGAACACGGGCCTGGTCCGAGCGAGCCTGCTTGGTAAACTGTATGCATGAGCTATAATACGATGTCCCACTACTAGTCAGGAGATAGCATCAGGGTAATCCAGCATGTGCTCGGCTTTCTTCTGCTGACCCTCCACGCAACACAAAGTGGAAAAGTTAAGTTTAACTTCCAGTTAAGTTTCCTTTTGACTGACCCACAGGGCAGAAAATAGAATACCACCTTCTGAGTCAGGAGCCCATGGGCTTCTTGCTGCTATGTTTGTTTGCACCCTGGCCTTCCATGTTGTGTGGCTGTGAGGTGACTGGCGCGAAGTTTCTTGAAAACAGTAGCTAGTCATTTCTGAACTGCATGATGGGGGCACAGTCATTGTGTGTAGCACAAAGCAGTGTGATTGCGAGTTGTCTTATGACTTCTGTAAAAAAAATACAGAAACTCCAGGACTGATTTTAGTGTGACTTCATGCTCCTGCTGTCCTGTGTCCTCCCTGCAAACAGGCTTCACTGAAAAGGATGGCAGGTGTGAGCCGTGTGGCCATGGATATTACGTGCATAAAAGAAGTGGAGGGGACAAGTGCGAGAGGTGCACACAAAGCTGCTCTGGTAAGATGCTGCACATTCAAAGCAAGTATTACTGAAAGTCATATCTGCTCTGGGACACTACACAAATGACTGGCCCAAAGTACAATGGCTATTATTGATTGTTGTGGCCTGATTTAAACCCTGCTGAGAATATTTTGGTGATGTTTTGCAGCTGTGTGAAATCTGACTCTTTTCTCTGTAAAAGAACGTCAGCAAGTTTACCCACCGAACTTCACTATTTAAGCAAATTAAAGTTGAAAGCTCTCACACTAACTCACTTTATCTGTTTGTTTAAGGATTTGTTGTTAAGACCATTAAAAGCTTTATGTCATACCGTTTTGGGCTTGGCCCAGTTTTTTGCCCAGATGTGTAAATCTTGTTAAAAGTAGGGATTCCCTCCCTCTGCTAAGACGTTTTAAAGGGCTTGTACTGGCTTTTCCTTGCTTCCTTTAAATAAGGGTTGTTGTCAATGGTGTGTGAAACACACTATTCACTAGGGGTGTAAGAATATATCAAATATTGGTATATTATGTTTAGTGATACTGTATTGATTCTCAAAAACTGGCAGACAGTGAATCATTGTGTGTTTCATTTAAACCTCTGACCACTAGATGGCAGTGTTGTAATCCATTTTCAGCTCCACTCCAACATTAACAAGCAGCACAAGGATGCAGTGCTAGTGTAAGCACTGGCAAACCTGTATATAGTGGTGTGTTTTAATAGTAGGATTTGAAAAATTGCAATATATCACTTTACTTGCAATATCACAGTATATCGTGATATATTGAACTGTGACCACTGAATCACGATACATATTGTATCGTCAGGTTCTTGCCAATACACAGCATTACTATTCACTCCCCAGTTCTTATGTTAAAACTAGGCTGCATATAGGGGCCTATTTTGAATGCTCTGTTTGTGTGATGTCACAAAACAAAGCTCCATTACATATATATCCAGTATATATTTACACATATCCGTATACTCAGCCCACAGCAGTTGGGCTCTGCCCATTCGATACTCTTATGATTTGGTAAAGGCATGGTAAAATAAAACAGCCTGTTTAATTGTAAACAGTGGTTGGAAATGTGACTGTTTTTGGTACATATAATGCTACAAACTCCAATGTTATAAATAAAATAAGAGAATAATGTAGGATATTGGTCCTTTAATACAATTCTTAGGCTTCTTTTTCATACGTAAAAATACAAGAATTGTACTAAAAGCACTGGTTCGTTGGGGGGGCAGTGCTACTTCAAATGTACGCAGTATTTATTATATATTTATCATAATGGACTGATTTTGTTCTCTTTATAGGGAAACACACAGTAGACTAGATCACTTTATTAACCTCAGAGGAAAAGCAATGTATTACAGCAGAACAAAGTAATACCTATCTATCTATCTATCTATCTATCTATCTACAAAGTAGTATTGATAATAGCTACAATATGTTCAGAAAAGTATTTCGTATTGTGGCAATTTATCATCATAATAATATCATTCTGTCATACCACCCAGGCCTATTTAATCTAAATTGTGTTTGAATTTATGATGTAATTCAGTTGTTTCCACATTTAAATAGAATCAAATAATCTAAAATTATTCCCCTATCACAGTATCCTCCATTCAAAAGCTTGGGTCCTGTAATAAATCCTGGATTACTTTAATAGTGTTCTATACTACATTTCTTAGAATTCGTGATGGGAGTAAACAATTTGGACACTACAGCATTGCTCATTATTTCAAAACAAAGCAGTGTGTTATGGGTATCCCTTTTATATTGGGATACATCAGTTATACTCTACGCAGCTACAGATTTGATAACATCCTTTGTTATAGCCTTTGTTATGAATCAAGTATGTGTTGAATAACTGTGCTGTCTTTGTGAGCTCACTAAGTCTACGTGTGTGTACCTGAATGTGTGTAGCTCAGAAAAACCTGATAGAAGTATCAGCCTGCACTGAAACAACACAACGCGAATGCCGCTGCAAGCCAGGGTTCTTCTGCCGAAATCCGACCCAGATAACCTGCAGGAAGGATTGTATGCCATGCGAAGCTGGCACCTTCTCCAGCTCAATGTCTCTAATCAGAAAATGTTGGCCTTACACTGAGTAAGTATCAATTCAATCACAAATCACAAACATCTGAAACTTCAGAGAGTGGCAGGCCTTCGAAGGGGATTTCCAGGCCTTGGATTGATGCAAAACGCTTCAATCCTGAGAAACCTTGCACAGTCACATTTGTTCAAAGAGGTGGTGATAGGAATCAGAAGATCTGTAGTGATTAAATGCGTCTTAATACCTCAGAGAAAGTTATTACATGAAGCGGTTATGAATACGCTGCTTGATGCCTGAGACATTCTTTGACCATTTGGCCTAAAACTTAATTGCTAGAACATGAGATACATGCAGGGTGAGTAAAAAAGTAGTTCCCAAAGTAAGCAGATGTTTTGCTTGTTTACCATCAACACAATGTATAAAGCCTCAGACGACACAGGTAGGATCACTGGTGCTTGTAGATAGTAAACCCCCAGTTCCTATCACAAGCAATATAAAGAACTGAGATTGCATGAACTTCTATACAAAGTTACAGTTCGCATGAAATCACTCTGAATATCATGATGGGTTAGGGATATCTGAGTGTTTGCTAGTGATCGTGTATTCTGAATCATTTCTTTAGGGTGACTCGCAGGTTTTAGGTTTTAGCACAAAGACTTCAAGTTATCTTAAGGTATCTAAAGTAACATGGGAGTTACTTCTCATGTAAAACATGTCTGCTCATTAAAGAAACAGGTAGTGCATCTCCACAGTAAACACAGCAAAATCCAGAGCGCGTCCTGTAGTACAAAGATTGTGTCATGTGGTCGCGTGGTAGGCCCCAATGTGTGTGCCCACTAAACATTCTCAAGTTCAATTTTAAGAACATGAAACTCCATCAGAATGTAGTTAAATGACTGGATTCAAGAGGAATTGTAGCACTGAGCTCCTCATAGAACAACAGGTGCCTTGGTTCTAGTTAAAACCTGTAATAGTTCTAAAACCTTTATGTTGCGTGGAGGTTTCTAAAACATCTAATTTATAAAGCTGGGTCCTTAAAGAAGGTTTCATTGTCAATGAGCCAAAGCTATCATTGCTGCTAGGAGTCGTTTAGCTAAACGTGCTGGAGAGTAACAGCTTTTCACAACTGAACTTAACTGAGAAAACAGTTTTACTCATTTTAACTGAACAGCTACTACTCTCCAGTGTTCTTTCTTTTTTCTTACACAGTCTGTTGTCTAGATAATCTCGCTAGTCTAAGACAACATTCAAGGTGAACTAGCTCGATGACTTGCTGAGTAGCACTGGTAGCCATTAAAGCCATTAAAAGCTTGAGCAGTGGATCTACTCTCTGTACGGTGAACATAAACTCAAGAGTAGTTACTTGAGTCAGCATTTTAACAAGCAACTCATTTTCATTACTAATGATTTTACTAATATTCAGGGCACCTGAGTTTTCACCACTCCTTTCTTCCCTACAAGTAAAGATAGAGGAGATGCTGAATTGGTTAAAACATACATCAAGTTGTTTAAAAGATTAGATGCAAGTTATGATGATAGTGTAGCTGATCCGCTCTGCCTGTGTTCAGCACAGCTGCATTACTGGCAGTGATAGATAGGCTGAGTTTTGCATGTGTTCTCTCACGTGGAGTGGACTGTAAAGCGAAACAAGTTCTCGGTGACAAATCAACAAACTAGCCTTTAAATCCTAATCATCATCAAACAGAAAAAAAACACTGTAGTGAAAAAATGGCTCTGGTATTATGGGTGTGGCATCAGCTTTGTTTCTTATGGTAAGAGAGTTTAGAAGAAATTTTAAACCAGATATTTCCAACAAAAAGTGCAGATTAATTAAGATTTATATATATATACTACCGCTCAAAAGTTTAGGATCACTTTAGAATTTAATTTCATGCAATTTTCATGCAATTCATGCAATTCACAAACAATATTGTCAATTTCACAAGAATAGAAATGTTTGCATTAAAGTCTATTTTTGTATAGAGGCTTATTTTGCATATAGTCCTATTATCAGCAATTCTCAGTCCTCTGTCTAAATCTCCTGGTACGGCCGCCAATCCAAGTTAAGGATGTTATTGGACTAATTGGTTGCTAGGACACTCTTGCTCAATTGTGATGCACAGCTGAAAAACATTCTACTAATAAGTGAGCATAAAAGGTAACAATATTCTAGGTTAGTTTAGTATCTGAAGCATCAGCAGTTGATGGCTTGCTGACCGACTCAAAATGTCCAGAAAGAAACAACTTTCTTTAGAGACCTGTCAGTCCATTGTTGTGTTAAGGAAGAAGATACTCCATTGAAAACAAGAATATTTCACTGTGATCCCAAACTTTTGAGCAGTAGTGTATATACTGTATCTCAAAGTTTCATGATGAATGACCCAAAAGAAGTGCTCTATAATTCCTTAGAATAAAACCTTTTTAAATTTACTTACATTGAAAGAGTGTTTTTGTTCATTTTGGAGATTTTCTTTGAACAGCAACAATATCATAAACTAAGCAGTCGGTTTTAATCAGTTACTTATTGCAGCCTAGTTTAATGTGCGCTAACATCTTCTTCTTCTTTTTATGTCTCCTAAAGTTGTGCCAAACATGGGAAGGTGGTAATTACAGAAGGTTCGTCCACTCAGGACCTAGTGTGTGGCCTCCCGACCACTACCTCCACCCCAACACCTACCACTGAGCCCAGAACCACCTTTATATCCACCACCACCTCCTCTAGACCCACCACTGCATCCACGACGACCCCAACAGCCACGACCCCTTTTACGCCCACCTCTAGACCCACCACTGCATCCACGGTGAGCCCGGCACCCACCTCTGAGCCCATGACCTCCTCAGGTCCTGTGACTGTCCTCTCTACCATCTTCTCATCTGTAAGAGATCCACCATCAACCGTGACCCCTGTTCTAGCTGCCTCTAGCCATCAGACCGCCAGCGAACGGACAGAGCAGCCAATCGGTCGTTCTTCTGAGAGCACACTGCTGTATCGAACCACTCGCCAGGAAGCGAGTTCTTTACCTAGGAGCGCTGGCCCTTCAAGTACTAGTGCAGAAAACAATGCTGGAAGAATGATAAAAGGTTCTCCAATGTTCATGTTTACATATGCAGTTTTTGTACTTTCACATATTGCAGCTGTATACAAACTACTTTCTGTCTGTATACAAACTACTTTCTGTCTGTATACAAACTACTTTCTGTCTGTATACAAACTACTTTCTGTCTTCTCCAGTCATCGTGTTGACGGGTTGCATTTCTTTTTCTCTCTTTCTCCATTAGAGGGCTCTGTTTCATCATGGATTTTTATTCTTCTGCTTGTTGTATTCAGCTTGCTAGTGCTGACATGTCTCCCCATGTTGTGCAAAGGCAAAATCCTACAGTCTTGGCCAGGTATGTACAGATGCAATTAAAAAAAAATAGATAACATGCATCCGATAAACACATGCATAGCGTTGTCCTTTCACGACCCCAGCCGCACCCTCCCGTCTTGAATGAACTTGAATGCAACAGTGGAATCCACCTCAGTGTGCTACTTACTGTAAACCACACTGCATCTGCACTTATGTGTTGTCGTTCCCATAATGTCACACCTAAAGCAAATATTCAGATGGTTTCAGAATTACAGCTTAATGTGTGCTTGTGAGAGAACCTGAGAAACCACAGCAGACCTTCAAATAGTGCCCTAAACGCCGAGACGCTCCTGTTTTATTGAGCTATCACTGTATGTCGATGCAATATTTAAATCAATCATCGTTTATGAGAATAGGATATGATGGGAAGAGTCTCATTGTTCTCCTTTTGTCTCTCTAGGTCTCACGTTCGGGAAATATGTGAGTATTACTGGTCATTACACAAAACGAAACACACTTATTTAATTCATGTAATATTTATAGATTATATATTTTAAGCCCATTTTTTTTAAAGGTGGAAATAATTTACCTGCAACATTTGTAATGTGTATAAAGAGCCTCGACATCAAAAACAGTTAGTGTGATCTATATGGTAGGCCCCTGCTCATATGACAGGTGTAAGATGTCACTGTCCTCTCCAGTGGACACTTCTACATATTTTACTGTTGTCATGTAGGCAGATAGTCGAGGAGGCAGGATGCAAGTGCAAGCGAGAGGGACATTTATTAAGAACCAAAAACAAAAATATTCTATCAAGAAAAACAAAGAAAACAAGAAACTACAGACTACAGACTTACATTAGATAAGACAAAACACCAAGCGAAGACAAAGCACACAGACCAGAGAACATAAACAGGAACTAATAAAGAACACCTGGGGCTAACAAGAGGGAGACAACAAGGATCAGGTGAGGGGCGGAGACAGGTAGCACATGGCAAACATAAACATAAACCGTATGGCAATGACAGAACAATGTAAACAAATACAGACAGGCATGCACGAAACAGAGTATTTTATAAAATAGCATTTCTGACTTTAAGCTACTTTCACTTAAGATTAAAATCCTCATGCTTTGATTGGCCTTAGACCTGAATTCTGTTTATGTTCTTAAAACAATGACAGTTACACACTGATTATTAAATTTTGGGACATATTTACTTCAACACAGTGCAATCCTACACACCATGTGGTCAGGGGGGTGGCAGGGTGCCGCAGGGTCCAGATGTTGTCACACACTCTGATTGGACGGAAACTAGAAATCCTACATTGTATGAGTGATGGACGGATATGAGAAGTGTTGTAACTTCTTTTCTTGCAGTCAGAATGAAGAGGGAGACCAGTTCAGTGTATAAGTTTTATTCTTGAGGAGGCCGCCGTACAGAGACGTTCTTTTAGGAGCTCTCGAAACCTGGTCTACTCTGTTCACGGCAACTGCACGGTCTCATGTTCCATCTGGCCGATGTGATCCATCTGGCCAGTCAGTTTCTCCTGGGTTTGGGCTGCTTCCTTGGGGTTCCTGCCATAAATGATGGGATTCACTGAACCATAAATTTCTCGCAAACTCTGTAGCGTTTAGTGTGGCCATCTGTATAAACATCCATCCATTATCTTCCTGTAGTCTGGGTCACTAGAGCCAATCCCAGAGTCATCAAGCGAAGGCAGGGTACACCATGGACAGGCCGCCAGTTCATCACATGGCCAACACACACTCACACACACACTCACACCTACGAGTGATTTAGAGTGACCGATCAACCTAACATGCATGTGTTTGGACTGTGGGAGGAAACCAGAGTACCCGGAAGAAAACCCACTCAAGCACGGGGAGAACATACAGACTCCACACAGAACAACCCAAACCCGGAAATCACACCCAGATCGTGCTGCTGTGAGGCGACAGTGCCTTAAACTGCCAGCATTGCTGTCGTAATATGAGCAGATGCTACACGGGGGAACGGTTATTGTTATTACAGTACTGTGTCTTTATTTAGTGAGAATATTTGCATTTTGAAGCACAACTTCTGTTTCTCTTATAATTTCTGTCATTGTGCTGTCAGAGCTTTTACATAAGCAGCGCACGCAGAGCATCCCAGAAGCAGCATTTAGAGAGTAGACCAGCCAAATACAGTGAAATAATCCGTAACAATCGATGGAAATGATAGTGAACATCGAATCCTTCATTCGTAAAGGTTATCCAACTAAATTCTGTTCTGCCTGGCAAAAATACTTATTGCCTGAATATTAATTGACCTTAAGACTAAAACTTTCTGTGTTTTCAAATAAACTTAAGTATTACTTTCACAGCTGTAAATTTGGCAATTAGGATTTGGCACCTCCCAAAAGAAAATGCCCTAGCCTACAAATAGTTTGCATATATATATCTTAGTTAGTGCCTTATACCAAATACCATGACAGAATCCTTGTAAATATTGAATGTATGAATACTTCGTACATTCGTGTGAGACCACAATTTGACTTAATTTGTTACAATAGCTCATTTGCATGTGTGTGTGTGTGTATGTGTATAAAATATATAAAGCAAATGTCATTGGAAAATATCATATCTGAAAGCCCATTTCAGGCCTTTGCTTTGTTGATCTTCTTCTACAGCAGCTGCAGCATTTGCAGAAGCCACAGCAGGCACCCTCCTCAGCCAGCACCTGCCACAGCGTGGAGACGTCGTTACCTTTGGGCAGTGACATCCCAAACAGCGCCAGAGGTCAAGGCATGGGGCCCGGCTTGGGCCCCAATGGCAATCAGCAGGTCACCATGGACTACAGCGGCAAAGGGGAGAGCATCAACAATACAGTGGGTCAGGAAAGCTTCTTCGGGTGTTCTTCTTTTGTTATTGTGTCTTATTTTTCAAATGGTTGCTTTAAAATTTTATTGTGAAGCACTCTGTAGCCCTGCCTTAGAGAAGTGCTATATACATAAAGTGTACTTACCAACAAATAACATGGAAAAAGCTCTAGTTCAGGGGTATTTAATTAGAGTTCAGTAAGGTCCAGTTAGAGGAGATTTCCTCAGACCAAGGTCCGACCTTCATCATTTCTAACGTGTGTTATGATTCAGTGGTGTATCCTGTTTACTGAAGTAGTCTAGTATCAGCATCTTATACCATCAGCTACTGAAACACCAACACATCACACATACCGTTCAGTATATTTCAGTATATTTACTGTTTAAATGCTGAACTGAAACATAAGCTACTTTAAAAAAAAAACAATGCATTTGAAAAAAGAGCATCTTAAAGTGTTTATTTATAGAGAAAGTAAATAAAAGGTGCGTCTTCTTGTTAACTCAGCTTCACTAATTGACATGTTGGTTTTAAATAGCGGTATTCTCCAAAACTAGACGAGCAGGTCCATTCCATAACTATTAACTTTTCTGGTTTTAGAGCAATTCGGATTCGGACCGCAGTCAGCCTATTAGTGACCCCTGTTCTAGTTTATCATTTTATCATCTATATACAGTCCTTAAAAGAATCAGTAGTGTTCCAATCAATAATTTTTTAAATGAATGTCTTAATTAGGTATAAGTATATTAATGAAGTATTTAACAGGGTAAATGAAATGAAAGCAGTTTGGGACTATTTTGCTGCACTTAAGTTTTAACCTTATAAAGGAAGAAAAAGGGACACATACATCTCTTTTCTAATGCAAACCAAGCAGAACTAGTCGTCTTCTAGTTTCTGTATGTTATAAATATCTACAGTATGTCATCAGGCATCAGCTTCGACATGTACATAAGAAATCAGCTTTGGCACGAAAAGATCTACTCAATAGGATTTCGGGGGAAAGCTATTTAAAAGGAAGTGTTGACCATTATACATGACAAAGCTCGTCTCACTCTAAACCCATAACCAAAAAAAAAAGGCAGAGTGTGAGGTCCCAGCTCACCCGTGTAAAGGTATCTCTCTCTCTCTTTAACTTACAGTTGGGGAGGAGCTGATATTGGCATTTCGTGCCAAAACTTTGACATGTACATACAAAATCAGCTTCGTTAATATCATCACCACAAACGCACGTGCACACAGGAATTTTTCAGCATGTCTGTTTCCGCGTCTTGGCTCCAGACAGATTAGCGTCACCTCACATTTACCCCTGTAAGACCGGTATGTGCAGTTACAGACAAGTAGGACCAGCTATGTAATTCTGGTGAACTGCATTTAACAGTGATGTTGCACAACCGATCTGCTCAATAGGATGTCAGAGAAACGCTGTTTGAAAGGAAGTGTTGACCTTTATGCATGATGAAGCTTGTTTCACTGTAAACCCCTACCAAAAAAAAGAAAAGGACCTAGTGTGAAGTTCTAGCTCACCCGTGTGAAGCTATGTGGTCGTGCATTGCGCAGTTTTTTTCTCTTTATCCTTATCTAGTGCTTTTACCGGGAAACCAATGCAGTTTATCTTGTTAGTTCAATGGTTCCCTTTTCCTCTTGCACTTGTTTTCTGCCCCCTTTTTTTTTTTAGCTGTGCTTATGGATATCCTTAACAGGAGCTCTGCCAAGAAGACTAAAAGGCATTTCCTGTTATAGCGGGCTAAAGTACAGGTCACTTTCAGTATTTGAAGATGCCTTGAAGAAATTAGTCAGCAAGTCAAGGAAACACTGTAAAAGAGCAGAAACCATAGGGGTTGTGGTTTTGTGTCCGAGGTTAAAATTTAAGAAGTGAAAACCTGTAGCGCGCAATAGGAGGGGGGAGACAATATATAATATTAAATTATATATTGTGGCTGTCCAATGAAAAACAATATCTCTGAAATTGTAACTTCACAGGAGAGACCAAAAACATACTTTACTTTCAATGTAAGTCAATGGAACCAGAATTTTTTTCCAAGCTATATTGGAGCACTTCTATTGGTCCATTCATCATGGAATTTTCACACAGTGTAAACGACCATTGGCAATATATAATTTACAGTTATCATCTAATACCTGCTTTGACTGCTCAGTACTTCATTAAGCTAAATGAAGATTGCTGCTGAAGGATGTCCAGGAGAAATCTGGAACTGGAAATCAAACTGATAAGATATTCAAGCTACTTTATATTGTACTTATTGCTTATTTCCATCTGTTTTAATTATATCTGGTATTCATACAGTTATTGCTCAGATAAAATTTATATATATATATATATATATATATATATATATATATATATATATATATATATATATATATATATATATATGTGTGTATATATATATAACACATATATGTGTGTGTGTTTTGGTAGTCTTGGTAAAAGGTTACACAATGCATTATATAAGCTCTGACCTTTTTAATATCTTTGATTACTGATCCACAAAACAATCAGGTCACAAAGCCTTAGATTTCATAGTTGGCTTTTGGTTTCTCTCAGCTTGCCTACATGTGCCAAAACACATTCTTTTTTCTTTTCTCTTGGAATGACTAAGCGCCTCTGAGTCATTTTATACCATCTCATGTTATTGAACTGTTAAGTATGCAGATTAGGAGCTGAGTCACCGTCTTCTGAACACTAATCTCGTCTTCCTTTGTAGGATCAATCTTCATCTATTCGCCAGGCATGGTGATCCTGGGTTCCAACTCGAACGAGAGAAAGGACGAAGAGTCGGAGAGCGGCGAGGACATCCCGCTCATGAGCATCCCTCAGCAGGAGTCCAGCTTACATCCCCAGAACGGCTCAGTCGGTGCGGGAATGCAAGAGGAGTTCGGCAAAGAGCTGAGCTTTCCTGTTCCGGCCACTAGCAAGTGAGAACGATCCGATGCCAATGTGGGTACCAAGGAACAATACGTGTCGGGACGAGCATCGGTTGTTTTTTTTTATGGGCCCCTCTTGGAGCCAAGACAACGTGGAAAGCTCTCGCTGACGAAGGGAAGACTGTGAGAAGAGCAAACCGGACAGCGGAGATACTCATGTCCATGGAACAGTGCTGTCTTGCCTCGTGCAGCACTGCATGTTGAAGAGATGTGTTGCATTTGAGGAGATGTATTGAGTTTACTTCATTCAAATGTGTCGTTTCCATGTGAATAAAATAAGATGCCCTGTGACAACTACGACTAGAGGGGTGTAAAGCCCCCCCCCCACGCTCAAAGCATTGGGCTGTGGAGCAGTGGAGCTGTGTTTTTCAGAGTGAATAAGCTCCACTACTTAGGATGAGTTTAGAATGATTCAGAATGAACTCAAATGAACTAAAACCCAGAATTCACCTCACTAATACTCTTGTGGCTGAATACAATCAGATCATCACAGCCATGTTTCGGCTTCGGGACGAGTAAAGGCAGATACTGCATCAGAAAAGGGGGGGCCATCCTATTACTAGCCTTGTTTTTCAGAAAAGCTTTGGGCATACAGTATATAATACATCAACACAGCCAACACAAGTCTAACTAAAGTGAAAGGAGGATCCTGTGTTGATGTAATATATTTCAATCACGTGGAAATAGCACACACATTTGAATAAACTCAATTCAATGCATCTTTTTTTTCTCTCTCAGTAAATAAAGCATGATGACTGTCTTTGTATGTTCAGTAGATAGGTAGACGTTGAGTTTCAGTGGTTCAGTGGTGTTTTTTTTTTCTCTTATTATTTTCGTATTCATCATGTGGGAGGGAGTGTAAAGCACAGTGAAGGTGAGAAAACTCCCCGGCTGCTGAAGATGCTACACCGAAAAAAAAGAAAAAAAGAAGTGTGATGCATTTGAACTCATTTGATTCCAACGGTTATAATTTTCACATAAATATGATATTTCACAGTTATCGCCGAAAGCAAGTAAACTGAAAGGCAGAACTGTGTGTTGCTAACATATCTGGGAATACAAGTGAACAGGCAATTCAAAGCATCATTTACTTAGTGTACATTTAGGTTAGTTAGTCAGTCAGTTTGCACTCTAATGGTATAGATTTACATTTTCTACATAGGAGTTGGACAGATGAAAGTAGATCAGCACACTCGACTGAGGAGTGTGGGCGTCCACCAGTATAAAGGCGAAGCTATAAATACCTTGACATCGGAAAAAAGTCAGCCAATTTGCATGACAGGGGGCAGTTGTGTCTGTGGCTTCACTGAAGCAGGCATAATGAGCCCCCCCTCATGATCACTCCTCGGTATCTGGACATATTCTCGTATTTTTATTATTTTGTTTTTATAAAATGCAATGTGTATCATGTTTGTATAGTTGTGTAGTTTAGTTAATAATTGGTCGTTCATTTCTATGTTCTGTATCTCTTTGTCCCGTAGAATTATCCCATAGAATGAATAGCTGTGGATACTGTGCCTTTAAGACTGATGTGTGGAAATGCACTGTGTTGTAAGATAAGAAGTCCAGGCTGAAACGAGCCCTAAGCCTAAACATAACTGGTCAAAGCCAAACTGCTGTGCAATAAAAAGGGTGGATACATCTTAATGATGTGGTTTTTGTGGCATCACAAACAACAGTGAATTTAAAACAGTGAATTTGGCTGTTTTGGCATATTGGACTATATACATAGACTATGGATGAGAACATGTTACATGCAGTTCTAATGTATATATACACAGACTGTATATGTGGACATTTCACATATAGTTGAAATGTATATGTGGACATTTCACATATAGTTGGAATGTATATGTACACAAATTGTATATGCGGACATTTTACATATAGTTGTACTGTGTATACATACAAAAATTGTATATGTGGACATTTCACATATAGTTGGAATGTATATGTGGACATTTCACATATAGTCGTACTGTATATATACACAGACTGTATATGTAGATATTTCACATATAGTTGTACTGTTTATATATACACAAATTGTATATGTGGACATTTCACATATAGTTGGAATGTATATGTGGACATTTCACATATATTCGTACTGTATATACACACGGACTGTATATGTGGACATTCCACATATAGTTGTACTGTATATATACAAAAATTGTATATGTGGACATTTCACATATAGTCGTACTTTATATATACACAGACTGTATATGTGGACATTTCACATATAGTTGTACTGTGTATATATACAAAAATTGTATATGTGGACATTTCACATATAGTTAGAATGTATATGTGGACATTTCACACAAAGTTGTACTGTATATATACACAGACTGTATATGTGGACATTCCACATATAGTTGTACTGTATATATACACGGACTGTATATGAGGACATTTCACATATAGTCGTACTGTATATATACACGGACTGTATATGTGGACATTCCACATATAGTTGTACTGTATATATACACAGACTGTATATGTGGACATTCCACATATAGTTCTACTGTATATATACACAGACTGTATATGTGGACATTTCACATATAGTTGGACTATATATATACACAGACTGTATATAAGGACATTTCACATATAGTTAGACTGTATATATACACAGATTGTATGTGTGGACATTTCACATATATTTGTACTGTGTATATATACACAAATTGTATATGTGGACATTTCACATATAGTTGTACTGTGTATTTATACACAAATTGTATATGTAAACATTTTACATATAGTTGGAATGTGTATGTGGACATTTCACATATAGTTGTACTGTGTATTTATACACAAATTGTATATGTAAACATTTCACATATAGTTGGAATGTATATGTGGACATTTCACATATAGTTGTACTGTATATATACACGGACTGTATATGTGGACATTTCATATATAGTTATACTGTATATATATACGGACTGTATATGTGGACATTTCACATATTATTGTACTGTGTATATACACGAACTGTATATGTGGACATTCTACATATAGTTGTACTGTATATATACACGGACTGTATATGTGGACATTTCACATATAGTCGTACTTTATATATACACAGACTGTATATGTGGACATTTCACATATAGTTGTACTGTGTATATATACAAAAATTGTATTTGTGGACATTTCACATATAGTTAGAATGTATATGTGGACATTTCACATATAGTTGTACTGTATATATACACAGACTGTACATGTGGACATTCCACATATAGTTGTACTGTATATATACAAAAATTTTATATGTGGACATTTCACATATAGTCGTACTTTATATATACACAGACTGTATATGTGGACATTTCACATATAGTTGTATTGTGTATATATACAAAAATTGTATTTGTGGACATTTCACATATAGTTAGAATGTATATGTGGACATTTCACATATAGTTGTACTGTATATATACACAGACTGTACATGTGGACATTCCACATATAGTTGTACTGTATATATACACAGACTGTATATGTGGGCATTTCACATATAGTTGGACTGTATATACACACGGACTGTATATGTGGAAATTTCAAATATATTTGTACTGTGTATATATACACAAATTGTATATGTGGACATTTCACATATAGTTGGAATGTATATCTGGACATTTCACATATAGTCGTACTGTATATATACACGGACTGTATATGTATACATTTCACATAGTTGTACTGTATATATACACAGACTGTATATGTGGATATTTCACATATAGTTGTACTGTTTATATATAAACAAATTGTATATGTGGACATTTCACATATAGTTGGAATGTATATGTGGACATTTCACATATATTCGTACTGTATATACACACGGACTGTATATGTAAACATTTCACATATAGTTGGAATGTATATGTGGACATTTCACATATAGTTGTACTGTTTATATACACAGACTGTATATGTGGACATTCCACATATAGTTCTACTGTATATATACACAGACTGTATATGTGGACATTCCACATATAGTTGGACAGTGTATATACACGGACTGTATATGTGGACATTTCACATATAGTTGGACTGTATATATACACGGACTGTATATAAGGACATTTCACATATAGTTAGACTGTATATGTGGACATTCCACATATAGTTGGACTGTATATATACACGGACTGTATATGTGGACATTTCACATATAATTGTACTGTGTATATATACAAAAATTGTATATGTGGACATTTCACATATAGTTGGAATGTATATGAGGACATTTCACATATAGTTGTACTGTTTATATACACGGACCGTATATGTGGACATTTCACATATAGTTGGACTGTATATATACACAGACTGTATATGTGGACATTTCACATATATTTGTAGTGTGTATATACACGGACTGTATATGTGGACATTTCACATATATTTGTACTGTGTATATATACAAAAATTGTATATGTGGACATTTTACATATAGTTGTACTGTTTATATACACGGACTGTATATGTGGACATTCTACATATAGTTGTACTGTATATATACACGGACTGTATATGTGGACATTTCACATATAGTTGGACTGTATATATACACAGACTGTATATGTGGACATTTCACATATATTTGTACTGTTTATATATACAAAAATTGTATATGTGGACATTTCACATATAGTTGGAATGTATATGTGGACATTTCACATATAGTTGTACTGTATATATACACGGACCGTATAGGTGGACATTTCACATATAGTTGGACTGTATATGTACACAGACTGTATATGTGGACATTTCACATATATTTGTACTGTTTATATATACAAAAATTGTATATGTGGACATTTCACATATAGTTGGAATGTATATGTGGACATTTCACATATAGTCGTACTGTATATATGCACGGACTGTATATGTGGACATTTCACATAGTTGTACTGTATATATACAAAGACTGTAAATGTGGATATTTCACATATAGTTGTACTGTTTATATATACACAAATTGTATATGTGGACATTTCACATATAGTTGAAATGTATATGTGGACATTTCACATATAGTTGGAATGTATATGTGAACATTTCACATATAGTTGTACTGTATATATACACGGACCGTATAGGTGGACATTTCACATATAGTTGGACTGTATATGTACACAGACTGTATATGTGGACATTTCACATATATTTGTACTGTTTATATATACAAAAATTGTATATGTGGACATTTCACATAGTTGTACTGTATATATACACAGACTGTATAGGTGGATATTTCACATATAGTTGTACTGTTTATATATACACAAATTGTATATGTGGACATTTCACATATAGTTGGAATGTATATGTGGACATTTCACATATAGTTGGAATGTATATGTGGACATTTCACATATAGTTGGAATGTATATGTGGACATTTCACATATAGTTGTACTGTATATATACACGGACCGTATAGGTGGACATTTCACATATAGTTGGACTGTATATGTACACAGACTGTATATGTGGACATTTCACATATATTTGTACTGTTTATATATACAAAAATTGTATATGTGGACATTTCACATATAGTTGGAATGTATATGTGGACATTTCACATATAGTCGTACTGTATATATGCACGGATTGTATATGTGGACATTTCACATAGTTGTACTGTATATATACACAGACTTTATATGTGGATATTTCACATATAGTTGTACTGTTTATATATACACAAATTGTATATGTGGACATTTCACATATAGTTGGAATGTATATGTGGACATTTCACATATAGTCGTACTGTATATATACACGGACTGTATATGAGGACATTTCACATATAGTCGTACTGTATATATACACGGACTGTATATGTGGACATTCCACATATAGTTGTACTGTATATATACACAGACTGTATATGTGGACATTCCACATATAGTTCTACTGTATATATACACAGACTGTATATGTGGACATTTCACATACAGTTGGACTATATATATACACAGACTGTATATGTGGACATTTCACATATAGTTAGACTGTATATATACACGGACTGTATATGTGGACATTCCACATATAGTTGTACTGTATATATACACAGACTGTATATGTGGACATTCCACATATAGTTCTACTGTATATATACACAGACTGTATATGTGGACATTTCACATATAGTTGGACTATATATATACACAGACTGTATATAAGGACATTTCACATATAGTTGTACTGTATATATACACGGACTGTATATGTGGACATTTCATATATAGTTATACTGTGTATATATATACGGACTGTATATGTGGACATTTCACATATATTTGTACTGTGTATATATACAAAAATTGTATATGTGGACATTCTACATAAAGTTGTACTGTATATATACACGGACTGTATATGTGGACATTTCACATATAGTTGGACTGTATATATACACAGACTGTATATGTGGACATTTCACATATATTTGTACTGTGTATATATACAAAAATTGTATATGTGGACATTTCGCATATAGTTGGAATGTATATGTGGACATTTCACATATATTCGTACTGTATATACACACGGACTGTATATGTAAACATTTCACATAGTTGTACTGTATATATACACAGACTGTATATGTGGATATTTCACATATAGTTGTACTGTTTATATATACACAAATTGTATATGTGGACATTTCACATATAGTTGAAATGTATATGTGGACATTTCACATATAGTTGGAATGTATATGTGGACATTTTACATATAGTTGTAGTGTGTATATATACAAAAATTGTATACGTGGACATTTCACATATAGTTAGAATGTATATGTGGACATTTCACATATAGTTGTACTGTATATATACACAGACTGTACATGTGGACATTCCACATATAGTTGTACTGTATATATACAAAAATTGTATATGTGGACATTTCACATATAGTCGTACTTTATATATACACAGACTGTATATGTGGACATTTCACATATAGTTAGAATGTATATGTGGACATTTCACATATAGTTGTACTGTATATATACACAGACTGTACATGTAGACATTTCACATATAGTTGTACTGTATAGATACACAGACTGTATATGTGGGCATTTCACATATAGTTCGACTGTATATATACACGGATTGTATATGTGGAAATTTCAAATATATTTGTACTGTGTATATATACACAAATTGTATAAGTGGACATTTCACATATAGTTGGAATGCATATGTGGACATTTCACATATAGTCGTACTGTATAAATACACGGACTGTATATGTATACATTTCACATAGTTGTACTGTATATATACACAGACTGTATATGTGGATATTTCACATATAGTTGTACTGTTTATATATAAACAAATTGTATATGTGGACATTTCACATATAGTTGGAATGTATATGTGGACATTTCACATATATTCGTACTGTATATATACACGGACTGTATATGTGGACATTTCACATATAATTGTACTGTGTATATATACAAAAATTGTATATGTGGACATTTCACATATAGTTGGAATGTATATGTGGACATTTCACATATAGTTGTACTGTTTATATACACGGACCGTATATGTGGACATTTCACATATAGTTGGACTGTATATATACACAGACTGTATATGTGGACATTTCACATATATTTGTACTGTGTATATGCACGGACAGTATATGTGGACATTTCACATATAATTGTACTGTGTATATATACAAAAATTGTATATGTGGACATTTTACATATAGTTGTAATGTTTATATACACGGACTGTATATGTGGACATTCTACATATAGTTGTACTGTATATATACACGGACTGTATATGTGGACATTTCACATATAGTTGGACTGTATATATACACAGACTGTATATGTGGACATTTCACATATATTTGTACTGTTTATATATACAAAAATTGTATATGTGGACATTTCACATATAGTTGGAATGTATATGTGGACATTTCACATATAGTCGTACTGTATATATGCACGGACTGTATATGTGGACATTTCACATAGTTGTACTGTATATATACACAGACTGTATATGTGGATATTTCACATATAGTTGTACTGTTTATATATACACAAATTGTATATGTGGACATTTCACATATAGTTGAAATGTATATGTGGACATTTCACATATAGTTGGAATGTATATGTGGACATTTCACATATATTCGTACTGTATATACACACAGACTGTATATGAGGACATTTCACATATAGTCGTACTGTATATATACACGGACTGTATATGTGGACATTCCACATATAGTTGTACTGTATATATACACAGACTGTATATGTGGACATTCCACATATAGTT
>JAJQXZ010000042.1:45000-100456 GCA_021613375.1 Megaleporinus macrocephalus | reverse complement strand
TGACAACCCTAGCCCCCTCCCACCCAACACTTGACAACCCTAGCCCCCTCCCACCCCAACACTTCCCTAGCCCCCTCCCACCCCAACACTTGACAACCCTAGCCCCTCCCACCCCAACACTTGACAACCCTAGCCCCCTCCCACCCCAACACTTGACAACCCTAGCCCCCTCCCACCCCAACACTTGACAACCCTAGCCCCTCCCACCCCAACACTTGACAACCCTAGCCCCCTCCCACCCCAACACTTGACAACCCTAGCCCCCTCCCACCCCAACACTTGACAACCCTAGCCCCCTCCCACCCCAACACTTGACAACCCTAGCCCCCTCCCACCCCAACACTTGACAACCCTAGCCCCCTCCCACCCCAACACTTGACAACCCTAGCCCCTCCCACCCCAACACTTGACAACCCTAGCCCCCTCCCACCCCAACACTTGACAACCCTAGCCCCCTCCCACCCAACACTTGACAACCCTAGCCCCCTCCCACCCCAACACTTGACAACCCTAGCCCCCTCCCACCCCAACACTTGACAACCCTAGCCCCCTCCCACCCCAACACTTGACAACCCTAGCCCCCTCCCACCCCAACACTTGACAACCCTAGCCCCCTCCCACCCCAACACTTGACAACCCTAGCCCCCTCCCACCCAACACTTGACAACCCTAGCCCCCTCCCACCCCAACACTTGACAACCCTAGCCCCCTCCCACCCCAACACTTGACAACCCTAGCCCCCTCCCCACCCCAACACTTGACAACCCTAGCCCCCTCCCACCCCAACACTTGACAACCCTAGCCCCCTCCCACCCCAACACTTGACAACCCTAGCCCCTCCCACCCCAACACTTGACAACCCTAGCCCCCTCCCACCCCAACACTTGACAACCCTAGCCCCCTCCCACCCCAACACTTGACAACCCTAGCCCCCTCCCACCCCAACACTTGACAACCCTAGCCCCCTCCCACCCCAACACTTGACAACCCTAGCCCCCTCCCCTAGCCCCCCTCCCACCCCAAACACTTGACAACCCTAGCCCCCTCCCACCCCAACACTTGACAACCCTAGCCCCCCTCCCACCCCAACACTTGGACAACCCTAGCCCCCTCCCACCCCAACACTTGACAACCCTAGCCCCCTCCCACCCCAACACTTGACAACCCTAGCCCCCTCCCACCCCAACACTTGACAACCCCTAGCCCCCTCCCACCCCAACACTTGACCAACCCTAGCCCCCTCCCACCCCACCACTTGACAACCCTAGCCCCCTCCCACCCCCAACACTTGACAACCCTAGCCCCCCTCCCACCCCAACACCTTGACAACCCTAGCCCCCTCCCACCCCAACACTTGACAACCCTAGCCCCCTCCCACCCCAACACTTGACAACCCCTAGCCCCCTCCCACCCAACACTTGACAACCCTAGCCCCCTCCCACCCCAAACACTTGACAACCCTAGCCCCCCTCCCACCCCAACACTTGACAACCCTAGCCCCCTCCCACCCCAACACTTGACAACCCTAGCCCCCTCCCACCCCAACACTTGACAACCCTAGCCCCCCCTCCCACCCCAACACTTGACAACCCTAGCCCCCTCCCCACCCCAACACTTGACAACCCTAGCCCCCCTCCCACCCCAACACTTGACCAACCCTAGCCCCCTCCCACCCCAACACTTGACAACCCTAGCCCCCTCCCACCCCAACACTTGACAACCCTAGCCCCCTCCCACCCCAACACTTGACAACCCTAGCCCCCTCCCACCCCAACACTTGACAACCCTAGCCCCCTCCCCCACCCCAACACTTGACAACCCTAGCCCCCCTCCCACCCAACACTTGACAACCCTAGCCCCCTCCCACCCCAACACTTGACAACCCTAGCCCCCTCCCACCCCAACACTTGACAACCCCTAGCCCCCTCCACCCCCAACACTTGACACCCTAGCCCCCTCCCACCCCCAACAATTGCACAACCCTAGCCCCCTCCCACCCAACACTTGACAACCCTAGCCCCCTCCACCCCAACACTTGACAACCCTAGCCCCCTCCCACCCAAACACTTGACAACCCTAGCCCCCTCCCCACCCCAACACTTGACAACCCCTAGCCCCCTCCCACCCCAACACTTGACAACCCTAGCCCCCTCCCACCCCAACACTTGACAACCCTAGCCCCCTCCCACCCCAACACTTGACAACCCTAGCCCCCTCCCCCCCAACACTTGACAACCCTAGCCCCCTCCCACCCCAACACTTGACAACCCTAGCCCCCTCCCACCCCAACACTTGACAACCCTAGCCCCCTCCCACCCCAACACTTGACAACCCTAGCCCCCTCCCACCCCAACACTTGACAACCCTAGCCCCCTCCACCCCAACACTTGACAACCCTAGCCCCCTCCCACCCCAACACTTGACAACCCTAGCCCCCTCCCACCCCAACACTTGACAACCCTAGCCCCCTCCCACCCCAACACTTGACAACCCTAGCCCCCTCCCACCCCAACACTTGACAACCCTAGCCCCCTCCCACCCCAACACTTGACAACCCTAGCCCCCTCCCACCCCAACACTTGACAACCCTAGCCCCCTCCCACCCCAACACTTGACAACCCTAGCCCCCTCCCACCCCAACACTTGACAACCCTAGCCCCCTCCCACCCAACACTTGACAACCCTAGCCCCTCCCACCCCAACACTTGACAACCCTAGCCCCTCCCACCCCAACACTTGACAACCCTAGCCCCCTCCCACCCAACACTTGACAACCCTAGCCCCCTCCCACCCCAACACTTGACAACCCTAGCCCCCTCCCACCCCAACACTTGACAACCCTAGCCCCCTCCCACCCCAACACTTGACAACCCTAGCCCCCTCCCACCCCAACACTTGACAACCCTAGCCCCCTCCCACCCCAACACTTGACAACCCTAGCCCCCTCCCACCCCAACACTTGACAACCCTAGCCCCCTCCCACCCCAACACTTGACAACCCTAGCCCCTCCCACCCCAACACTTGACAACCCTAGCCCCCTCCCACCCCAACACTTGACAACCCTAGCCCCCTCCCACCCCAACACTTGACAACCCTAGCCCCCTCCCACCCCAACACTTGACCACCCTAGCCCCCTCCCACCCCAACACTTGACAACCCTAGCCCCCTCCCACCCCAACACTTGGCCACCCCTAGCCCCCTCCCACCCCAACACTTGACAACCCTAGCCCCCTCCCACCCCAACACTTGACAAACCCTAGCCCCCTCCCACCCCAACACTTGACAACCCTAGCCCCCTCCCACCCCAACACTTGACAACCCTAGCCCCCCTCCCACCCCAACACTTGACAACCCTAGCCCCCTCCCACCCCAACACTTGACAACCCTAGCCCCCTCCCACCCCAACACTTGACAACCCTAGCCCCCTCCCACCCCAACACTTGACAACCCTAGCCCCCTCCCACCCCAACACTTGACAACCCTAAGCCCCCTCCCACCCCCAACACTTGACAACCCTAGCCCCCCTCCCACCCCAACACTTGACAACCCTAGCCCCCTCCCACCCCAACACTTGACAACCCTAGCCCCTCCCACCCCAACACTTGACAACCCTAGCCCCCTCCCACCCCAAACACTTGACAACCCTAGCCCCCTCCCACCCCAACACTTGACAACCCTAGCCCCCTCCCACCCCAACACTTGACAACCCTAGCCCCCCCACCCCAACACTTGACAACCCTAGCCCCCTCCCACCCCAACACTTGACAACCCTAGCCCCCTCCCACCCCAACACTTGACAACCCTAGCCCCCTCCCACCCCAACACTTGACAACCCTAGCCCCCTCCCACCCCAACACTTGACAACCCTAGCCCCTCCCACCCCAACACTTGACAACCCTAGCCCCCTCCCACCCCAACACTTGACAACCCTAGCCCCCTCCCACCCCAACACTTGACAACCCTAGCCCCCTCCCACCCCAACACTTGACAACCCTAGCCCCCTCCCACCCCAACACTTGACAACCCTAGCCCCCTCCCACCCCAACACTTGACAACCCTAGCCCCCTCCCACCCCAACACTTGACAACCCTAGCCCCCTCCACCCAACACTTGACAACCCTAGCCCCTCCCACCCCAACACTTGACAACCCTAGCCCCCTCCCACCCCAACACTTGACAACCCTAGCCCCCTCCCACCCCAACACTTGACAACCCTAGCCCCTCCCACCCCAACACTTGACAACCCTAGCCCCCTCCCCCCCAACACTTGACAACCCTAGCCCCCTCCCACCCCAACACTTGACAACCCTAGCCCCTCCCACCCCAACACTTGACAACCCTAGCCCCCTCCCACCCCAACACTTGACAACCCTAGCCCCTCCCACCCCAACACTTGACAACCCTAGCCCCCTCCCACCCCAACACTTGACAACCCTAGCCCCTCCCACCCCAACACTTGACAACCCTAGCCCCCTCCCACCCCAACACTTGACAACCCTAGCCCCCTCCCACCCCAACACTTGACAACCCTAGCCCCCTCCCACCCCAACACTTGACAACCCTAGCCCCCTCCCACCCCAACACTTGACAACCCTAGCCCCCTCCCACCCCAACACTTGACAACCCTAGCCCCCTCCCACCCCAACACTTGACAACCCTAGCCCCCCTCCCACCCCAACACTTGACAACCCTAGCCCCCTCCCACCCCAACACTTGACAACCCTAGCCCCCTCCACCCCAACACTTGACAACCTAGCCCCCTCCCACCCCAACACTTGACAACCCTAGCCCCCTCCCACCCCAACACTTGACAACCCTAGCCCCCTCCCACCCCAACACTTGACAACCCTAGCCTCCCTCCCACCCCAACACTTGACAACCCTAGCCCCCTCCCACCCCAACACTTGACAACCCTAGCCCCCTCCCACCCCAACACTTGACAACCCTAGCCCCCTCCCACCCAACACTTGACAACCCTAGCCCCCTCCCACCCCAACACTTGACAACCCTAGCCCCCTCCCACCCCAACACTTGACAACCCTAGCCCCCTCCCACCCCAACACTTGACAACCCTAGCCCCCCTCCCACCCAACACTTGACAACCCTAGCCCCCTCCCACCCCAACACTTGACAACCCTAGCCCCCTCCCACCCCAACACTTGACAACCCTAGCCCCCTCCCACCCCAACACTTGACAACCCTAGCCCCCTCCCACCCCAACACTTGACAACCCTAGCCCCCTCCCACCCCAACACTTGACAACCCTAGCCCCCTCCCACCCCAACACTTGACAACCCTAGCCCCCTCCCACCCCAACACTTGACAACCCTAGCCCCCCTCCCACCCCAACACTTGACAACCCTAGCCCCCTCCCACCCCAACACTTGACAACCCTAGCCCCCTCCCACCCCAACACTTGACAACCCTAGCCCCCTCCCACCCCAAACACTTGACAACCCTAGCCCCCTCCCACCCCAACACTTGACAACCCTAGCCCCCTCCACCCAACACTTGACAACCCTAGCCCCCCTCCCACCCCCAACACTTGACAACCCTAGCCCCTCCCACCCAACACTTGACAACCCTAGCCCCCTCCCACCCCAACACTTGACAACCCTAGCCCCCTCCCACCCCCAACACTTGACAACCCTAGCCCCCTCCCACCCCAACACTTGACAACCCTAGCCCCCCTCCCACCCCAACACTTGACAACCCTAGCCCCCTCCCACCCCAACACTTGACAACCCTAGCCCCTCCCACCCCAACACTTGACAACCCTAGCCCCCTCCCACCCCAACACTTGACAACCCTAGCCCCCTCCCACCCCAACACTTGACAACCCTAGCCCCCTCCCACCCCAACACTTGACAACCCTAGCCCCCTCCCACCCCAACACTTGACAACCCTAGCCCCCCCTCCCACCCCAAACACTTGACAACCCTAGCCCCCTCCCACCCCAACACTTGACAACCCTAGCCCCCTCCCACCCCCAACACTTGACAACCCTAGCCCCCTCCCACCCCAACACTTGACAACCCTAGCCCCCTCCCCACCCCAACACTTGACAACCCTAGCCCCCTCCCACCCCAACACTTGACAACCCTAGCCCCCCTCCCACCCCAACACTTGACAACCCTAGCCCCCCTCCCACCCCAACACTTGACAACCCTAGCCCCCTCCCACCCCAACACTTGACAACCCTAGCCCCCTCCCACCCCAACACTTGCAACCCTAGCCCCCTCCCACCCCAACACTTGACAACCCTAGCCCCCTCCCACCCCAACACTTGACAACCCTAGCCCCCTCCCACCCCAACACTTGACAACCCTAGCCCCCTCCCACCCCACAACACTTGACAACCCTAGCCCCCTCCCCACCCCAACACTTGACAACCCTAGCCCCCTCCCACCCCCAACACTTGACAACCCTAGCCCCCTCCCACCCCAACACTTGACAACCCTAGCCCCCTCCCACCCCAACACTTGACAACCCTAGCCCCCTCCCACCCACCACTTGACAACCCTAGCCCCCTCCCACCCCAACACTTGACAACCCTAGCCCCCTCCCACCCCAACACTTGACAACCCCTAGCCCCCCTCCCACCCCAACACTTGACAACCCTAGCCCCCTCCCACCCCCCAACACTTGACAACCCTAGCCCCCTCCCACCCAACACTTGACAACCCTAGCCCCCTCCCACCCCAACACTTGACAACCCTAGCCCCCTCCCACCCCAACACTTGACAACCCCTAGCCCCCTCCCACCCCAAACACTTGACAACCCTAGCCCCCTCCCACCCCAACACTTGACAACCCCTAGCCCCCTCCCACCCCCAACACTTGACAACCCTAGCCCCCCTCCCACCCCAACACTTGACAACCCTAGCCCCTCCCACCCCAACACTTGACAACCCTAGCCCCCTCCCACCCCAACACTTGACAACCCTAGCCCCCTCCCACCCAACACTTGACAACCCCTAGCCCCCTCCCACCCCAACACTTGACAACCCTAGCCCCCTCCCACCCCAACACTTGACAACCCTAGCCCCCTCCCACCCCAACACTTGACAACCCTAGCCCCCCTCCCACCCCAACACTTGACAACCCCTAGCCCCCTCCCACCCCAACACTTGACAACCCTAGCCCCCTCCCACCCCCAACACTTGACAACCCTAGCCCCCTCCCACCCCAACACTTGACAACCCTAGCCCCCTCCCACCCCAACACTTGACAACCCTAGCCCCCCTCCCACCCCAACACTTGACAACCCTAGCCCCCTCCCACCCCAACACTTGACAACCCTAGCCCCCTCCCACCCCAACACTTGACAACCCTAGCCCCCTCCCCACCCCAACACTTGACAACCCTAGCCCCCTCCCACCCCAACACTTGACAACCCTAGCCCCTCCCACCCCAACACTTGACAACACCCAAACCTAGCCCCCTCCCACCCAACACTTGACAACCCTAGCCCCCTCCCACCCCAACACTTGACAACCCTAGCCCCCTCCCACCCCAACACTTGACAACCCTAGCCCCCTCCCACCCCAACACTTGACAACCCTAGCCCCCTCCCACCCCAACACTTGACAACCCTAGCCCCCTCCCACCCCAACACTTGACAACCCTAGCCCCCCTCCCACCCCAACACTTGACAACCCTAGCCCCCTCCCACCCCCAACACTTGACAACCCTAGCCCCCTCCCACCCCCAACACTTGACAACCCTAGCCCCTCCCAACCCACTACAACCCTAGCCCCCTCCCACCCCAACACTTGACAACCCTAGCCCCCTCCCACCCCAACACTTGACAACCCTAGCCCCCTCCCACCCCAACACTTGACAAACCCTAGCCCCCCTCCCACCCCAACACTTGACAACCCTAGCCCCCCTCCCACCCCAACACTTGACAACCCTAGCCCCCTCCCACCCCAACACTTGACAACCCTAGCCCCCTCCCACCCCCAACACTTGACAACCCTAGCCCCCCTCCCTCCCCAACACTTGACAACCCTAGCCCCCTCCCACCCCAACTTGACAACCCTAGCCCCCTCCCACCCCAACACTTGACAACCCTAGCCCCTCCCACCCCAACACTTGACAACCCTAGCCCCCTCCCACCCCAACACTTGACAACCCTAGCCCCCTCCCACCCCAACACTTGACAACCCTAGCCCCCCTCCCACCCCAAACACTTGACAACCTAGCCCCCCTCCCACCCCAACACTTTGACAAACCCTAGCCCCCTCCCACCCCAAACACTTGACAACCCTAGCCCCCTCCCCACCCAACACTTGACAACCCTAGCCCCCTCCCACCACAACCACTTGACAACCCTAGCCCCCCTCCCACCCAACACTTGACAACCTGCCCCCTCCCCACCCCAACACTTGACAACCCTAGCCCCCTCCCACCCCAAACTTGACAACCCTAGCCCCTCCACCCCAACACTTGACAACCCTAGCCCCCTCCCACCCCAACACTGAAAACCCTAGCCCCTCCCACCCCAACACTTGACAACCCTAGCCCCCTCCCACCCCAACCACTTGACAACCCTAGCCCCCTCCCACCCAACATTGACCACCCTAGCCCCCCTCCACCCCACACTTGACAACCCTAGCCCCCTCCCCACCCCAACACTTGACAACCCTAGCCCCCCTCCCACCCCAACACTTGACAACCTAGCCCCCTCCACCCCAACACTTGACAACCCTAGCCCCCTCCCACCCCAACACTTGACAACCCTAGCCCCCTCCCACCCCAACACTTGACAAACCCTAGCCCCCTCCCACCCCAAACACTTGACAACCCTAGCCCCCCTCCCACCCCAACACTTGACAACCCTAGCCCCCTCCCACCCCAACACTTGACAACCCTAGCCCCCTCCCACCCCAACACTTGACAACCCTAGCCCCCTCCCACCCCAACACTTGACAACCCTAGCCCCCTCCCACCCCAACACTTGACAACCCTAGCCCCCTCCCACCCCAACACTTGACAACCCTAGCCCCCTCCCACCCCAACACTTGACAACCCTAGCCCCCTCCCACCCCAACACTTGACAACCCTAGCCCCCTCCCACCCCAACACTTGACAACCCTAGCCCCCTCCCACCCCAACACTTGACAACCCTAGCCCCCTCCCACCCCAACACTTGACAACCCTAGCCCCCTCCCACCCCAACACTTGACAACCCTAGCCCCCTCCCACCCCAACACTTGACAACCCTAGCCCCCTCCCACCCCAACACTTGACAACCCTAGCCCCCTCCCACCCCAACACTTGACAACCCTAGCCCCCTCCCACCCCAACACTTGACAACCCTAGCCCCCTCCCACCCCAACACTTGACAACCCTAGCCCCCTCCCACCCCCACACTTGACAACCCTAGCCCCCTCCCCCCCCCAACACTTGACAACCCTAGCCCCCTCCCACCCCAACACTTGACAACCCTAGCCCCCCTCCCACCCCAACACTTGACAACCCTAGCCCCCTCCCACCCCAACACTTGACAACCCTAGCCCCCTCCCACCCCAACACTTGACAACCCTAGCCCCCTCCCCACCCCCAACACTTGACAACCCTAGCCCCCTCCCACCCCCAACACTTTGACAACCCTAGCCCCCTCCCACCCCAACACTTGACAACCCTAGCCCCTCCTCCCCAACCACTGACACCCTAGCCCCTCCACCCCAACACTTGACAACCCTAGCCCCTCCCCACCCCAACACTTGACAACCCTAGCCCCCTCCCACCCCAACACTTGACAACCCTAGCCCCCTCCCACCCCAACACCTTGACAACCCTAGCCCCCTCCCACCCCAACACTTGACAACCCTAGCCCCCTCCCACCCCAACACTTGACAACCCTAGCCCCCTCCCCACCCCAACACTTGACAACCCTAGCCCCCTCCCACCCCCAACACTTGACAACCCTAGCCCCCTCCCACCCCAACACTTGACAACCCTAGCCCCCTCCCACCCCCAAACACTTGACAACCCTAGCCCCCTCCCACCCCAACACTTGACAACCCTAGCCCCCTCCCACCCCAACACTTGACAACCCTAGCCCCCTCCCACCCCAACACTTGACAACCCTAGCCCCCTCCCACCCCAACACTTGACAACCCTAGCCCCCTCCCACCCCCAACACTTGACAACCCTAGCCCCCTCCCACCCCAACACTTGACAACCCTAGCCCCCTCCCACCCCAACACTTGACAACCCTAGCCCCCTCCCACCCCAACACTTGACAACCCTAGCCCCCTCCCACCCCAACACTTGACCACCCTAGCCCCCTCCCACCCCAACACTTACAACCCTAGCCCCCCTCCCACCCCAACACTTGACAACCCTAGCCCCCTCCCACCCCAACACTTGACAACCCTAGCCCCCTCCCACCCCAACACTTGACCCCCCTAGCCCCCTCCCACCCCAACACTTGACCACCCTAGCCCCCTCCCACCCCAACACTTGACAACCCTAGCCCCCCTCCCACCCCAACACTTGACAACCCTAGCCCCCTCCCACCCCAACACTTGACAACCCTAGCCCCCTCCCACCCCAACACTTGACAACCCTAGCCCCCTCCCACCCCAACACTTGACAACCCTAGCCCCCTCCCACCCCAACACTTGACAACCCTAGCCCCCTCCCACCCCAACACTTGACAACCCTAGCCCCCTCCCACCCCAACACTTGACAACCCTAGCCCCCTCCCCACCCCAAACACTTGACAACCCTAGCCCCCTCCCACCCCAACACTTGACAACCCTAGCCCCTCCCACCCCAACACTTGACAACCCTAGCCCCCTCCCACCCCAACACTTGACAACCCTAGCCCCCTCCCACCCCAACACTTGACAACCCTAGCCCCCTCCCACCCCAACACTTGACAACCCTAGCCCCCTCCCCCCCCCACACTTGACACCCTAAGCCCCCTCCCACCCCAACACTTGACAAACCCTAGCCCCCTCCCCACCCCAACACTTGACAACCCTAGCCCCCTCCCACCCCAACACTTGACAACCCTAGCCCCCTCCCCACCCCAACACTTGACAACCCTAGCCCCCCTCCCACCCCACACTTGACAACCCTAGCCCCCTCCCACCCCCAACACTTGACAACCCTAGCCCCCTCCCACCCCAACACTTGACAACCCTAGCCCCCTCCCACCCCAACACTTGACAACCCTAGCCCCCTCCCACCCCACAAACACTTGACAACCCCTAGCCCCCCTCCCACCCAACACTTGACAACCAACTTGCCCCCTCCCCACCCCCAAACACTTGACAACCCTAGCCCCCTCCCACCCCAACACTTGACAACCCTAGCCCCCTCCCACCCCCAACACTTGACAACCCCTAGCCCCCCCCTCCCACCCCAACACTTGACAACCCCTAGCCCCCTCCCCACCCCCAACACTTGACAACCCTAGCACCTCCCACCCCAACACTTGACAACCCTAGCCCCCTCCCACCCCCAACACTTGACAACCCTAGCCCCCTCCCACCCCAACACTTGACAACCCTAGCCCCCTCCCACCCCAACACTTGACAACCCTAGCCCCCTCCCACCCCAACACTTGACAACCCTAGGCCCCCTCCCACCCCCAACACTTGACAACCCTAGCCCCCTCCCCACCCCAACACTTGACAACCCTAGCCCCCTCCCACCCCAACACTTGACAACCCTAGCCCCCTCCCACCCCCAAACACTTGACAACCCTAGCCCCCTCCCACCCCAACACTTGACAACCCTAGCCCCCTCCCACCCCAACACTGACAACCCTAGCCCCCTCCCACCCCAACACTTGACAACCCTAGCCCCCTCCCACCCCAACACTTGACAACCCTAGCCCCCTCCCACCCCAACACTTGACAACCTAGCCCCCTCCCACCCCAACACTTGACAACCCTAGCCCCCTCCCACCCCAACACTTGACAACCCTAGCCCCCTCCCACCCCAACACTTGACAAACCTAGCCCCCTCCCACCCCCAACACTTGACAACCCTAGCCCCCTCCCACCCCAACACTTGACAACCCTAGCCCCCTCCCACCCCAACACTTGACAACCCTAGCCCCCTCCCACCCCAACACTTGACAACCCATAGCCCCCTCCCACCCCAACACTTGACAACCCTAGCCCCCTCCCCACCCCAACACTTGACAACCCTAGCCCCCCTCTCCACCCCAACACTTGACAACCCTAGCCCCCTCCCACCCCAACACTTGACAACCCTAGCCCCCTCCCACCCCAACACTTGACAACCCTAGCCCCCTCCCACCCCAACACTTGACAACCCTAGCCCCCTCCCACCCCAACACTTGACAACCAAGCCCCCTCCCACCCCAACACTTGACAACCCCTAGCCCCCTCCCACCCCAACACTTGACAACCCTAGCCCCCCTCCCACCCCCAACACTTGACAACCCTAGCCCCCTCCCACCCCAACACTTGACAACCCTAGCCCCCTCCCACCCCAACACCTTGACAACCCTAGCCCCCTCCCACCCCAACACTTGACAACCCTAGCCCCCTCCCACCCCAACACTTGACAACCCTAGCCCCCTCCCACCCCAACACTTGACAACCCTAGCCCCCTCCCACCCCAACACTTGACAACCCTAGCCCCCTCCCACCCCAACACTTGACAACCCTAGCCCCCTCCCACCCCAACACTTGACAACCCTAGCCCCCTCCCACCCCAACACTTGACAACCCTAGCCCCCTCCCCACCCCAACACTTGACAACCCTAGCCCCCTCCCACCCCCAACACTTGACAACCCTAGCCCCCTCCCACCCCAACACTTGACAACCCTAGCCCCCTCCCACCCCAACACTTGACAACCCTAGCCCCCTCCCACCCCAACACTTGACAACCCTAGCCCCCTCCCACCCCAACACTTGACAACCCTAGCCCCCTCCCACCCCAACACTTGACAACCCTAGCCCCCTCCCACCCCAACACTTGACAACCCTAGCCCCCTCCCACCCCAACACTTGACAACCCTAGCCCCCTCCCACCCCAACACTTGACAACCCTAGCCCCCTCCCACCCCAACACTTGACAACCCTAGCCCCCCTCCACCCCAACACTTGACAACCCCTAGCCCCCCTCCCACCCCAACACTTGACAACCCTAGCCCCCTCCCACCCCAACACTTGACAACCCTAGCCCCCTCCCACCCCAACACTTGACAACCCTAGCCCCCTCCCACCCCAACACTTGACAACCCTAGCCCCCTCCCACCCCAACACTTGACAACCCTAGCCCCCTCCCACCCCAACACTTGACAACCCTAGCCCCCTCCCACCCCAACACTTGACAACCCTAGCCCCCTCCCACCCCAACACTTGACAACCCTAGCCCCCTCCCACCCCAACACTTGACAACCCTAGCCCCCTCCCACCCCAACACTTGACAACCCCAGCCCCCTCCCACCCCAACACTTGACAACCCTAGCCCCCTCCCACCCCAACACTTGACAACCCTAGCCCCCTCCCACCCCAACACTTGACAACCCTAGCCCCCTCCCACCCCAACACTTGACAACCCTAGCCCCTCCCACCCCAACACTTGACAACCCTAGCCCCCTCCACCCCAACACTTGACAACCCTAGCCCCCCCACCCCAACACTTGGACAACCCTAGCCCCCTCCCACCCCAACCTTGACAACCCTAGCCCCCTCCCACCCCAACACTTGACAACCCTAGCCCCCTCCCACCCAACACTTGACAACCCTAGCCCCCTCCCCACCCAACACTTGACAACCCTAGCCCCCTCCCCACCCCAACACTTGACAACCCTAGCCCCCTCCCACCCCAACACTTGACAACCCTAGCCCCCTCCCACCCCTAGCGCCATATTTTCCTCTGAAATCGAAGGCATGTGTTAGAGTACTTTTTATAAAATTGACTTTGGACATTTGAGTTTCTGGATTGCTGTTGTCATTTCTCCATTTTTAACTAACCCTATCCCTAACCCAGAAAGTAGAGAAACACATTTTAGAGTACCAAGCACTGAAACAACAGAAATGTAGAAGTACCACAGCATTTAACAACCAAATGAATAAAGAATGACAATTTCAAATAATATAAACCCAGGCTCACCTAACCATTTAAAAAAAAAAAAAAAGCACACACAAAGAATACCAAAGTGACCAATGGGCATCCAAAAGTGTCCCTCTTTACAATCATTTATTTTACAATTTTGAACCTCACTCAAACCCATTACATGATGTATTTACATTCAGTTGTGATCAACTCCCTTAGGTCAAAGGTTTGGAAATGCATATTCAAATTCAACACAAAATTTCTGAGGTCTCCATTTTGAGATTTTTTGTATTGTCAAGTCAAATCCTAGGTTGTGGGCAAACCCATGAAATCATCTTGTAAAATGTTCTCACACCTTAGGACCTTCAAATCCATTATCATGGCGGTGGACAATTCTAGACATCATTTAAACCCATCTTGTGCTTTACACAATCACCATCACATGGTTTTAGAATCGTATCCAGGCACCAGCACACATTCAATCCCGTTATACAAGCTGGGATAATTATTGAAGCTCTAAAACCCATTATATCATACAATCATATTAGGTTGTTGAAACCATTGTACAATTTCTGAACTTCAAACTCCTCATAGTCACATTATGCAAACCATAACACACACTCATAACTCTGGCACCACGGTGCAATTTTGAACCCAATTTTAAAAGACATTTCACATTGTTGGAACCACAGCACAATTACAGACCGCTTTCAAACCCCTTTCATTTCTTGGAATTGTAATCAATGTGTTACATGTGCTTCACCACAAACGGTCCACCCTCTGACGGTATTGTTCCTCTGCTCTGTGTATTGTTTTTTGGTTTTTTTTGGAAAGGTGACTGAACACAGGCCAAGTTCTGTCCAGTGCAGCACAGCAACAGCAGTTTTTGTGACAAGCACTTTACGTATAGCATATCAGGAAACTGTTCACAATATTCATGAAACCCATAGGTGCTCAACCTTCACGCAGACCTGCTCTCCACAGTATGACACTGACAGTTACTGTAGGCATCACACAGAATTACACATCACTTACTGATAACATACACAGATATGGATTCAGGAAAATAAAAAATTAAGCACTGCTACACATTGTACAAAATAAATAAATAACCCCTGCACATGGTGCAAAGCATTGACAACATTTGTCAATGCAGTCTGCACATGGATGGCACAGCTAAAATTTTAAACAGTTTTGAGGCAAAACAGCACCTGGTGGTGAAAAACAAAATGTGGCTTTTGTAGTAACTAACTTCATTTACTGGTAAGTAAATCATGCATGTTCCGACAAAATATGAACCTCAGCCCACAGAACCGTGGCCCAATTTTAGGCCTTCACAACCATGGCACTAACTCCTTCAAAAGACATCACTTTACATTGTTGGAACAATAGCACAATTTCAAACATCTTTCAAATCCCTTATATTGCATTGTTAGAATCATGGGGCAATTTAAAGTCTTCCTTCAAACCAACAGCACATTGGAACAGTGACAACTTAAGATCTCCAAACTCATTATATCATTTTTGAAAATGTACACTGAAGTTTAAACATGAGCTTTATCATTAGCAACAAGAAAAATGTCATCACAACTTTAGATCATATTCAAACCCATTAAATGTTTTTGGTATCAGCATTTTGAACCATATACAAACCCATTAAAACACATTTTTGGAATATTACAGTTTTGCATCCCATTTAACAATAGTATGTTTCTAGTAACATCATAATCTTGGAACTCATTTGAAACACTTGTTTATGGAATCATCACAAAATTTGGACTTTATTTAAACCCATAAAAACATGCTTTTGGACACTTGCACATTCAAAGAAGTTTTCCTATAGTGCTTCCTGAGGCAAAGGTAGGAAGGTATAGAAACTCTTGGAAGTAACTGTTCCAACTGTTGGAAGTAAAAACGTAACAACTGAAGATATAAGAATATAAATGAAAATATATATTTTAGGGTTAGCATCTGTGTAGACAGGTAAAAATATTGAGTACATCTAGTTACTACAGACTGCTAGTAGAGAATACCTCCAGAATATCTGACTAGTGTCTAGCAAGGCCACTCCCCCCAAGTTACACCTTAGGGCAACCTGAAACCAAAGCTGAAACTAACAGTTACGATATACTCTAGATCCAGAAGTATAGTTTTGTAACAAACAGCCAAAATCAAAGGAAGTAAAAACTCAACTTACCAGCAAGCACTTCGTGTTCGGCTGACCATTTCAGTGTAGACTGAAAAGAGAAGAGCAGCACAGGGCATTGACAGACACTGGTATAGAGTCTGCATGGTGCAGCGCTATCCTCCAGCTAGGACTCAAACAACTGAGATGCAGACAATGTTGAAGACAACGATTAATTGTTGACTGAATATTTAAAAGTTATTTTTAGGAAAGTGATACCGGCCAGTAGCTGCTGATGTCTGAGCTGTCCAGCATGAGCTTCTTCAGGATGGGGAAAAAAAAAATTAATAACAAGAGACAAGGTACTTAAGACGTTTGAAGCAAGAGCGGAGAGAAAATAAATGCAAGTTATACTGCGTGAAGGAAGAACATGAAGAGATAAGGACTTGAAGAGCAGCAATAGAGTGCAAAAGAAAGTGATTATCTGAGCAGTGAAAGTGTTAACTGTGATATCCAGCGTAGGAACACATCTGCTTGAATTCAGTATAGAATGTTTGCTGCTCTGTGTTGGAGAAGACCAGTTGAGGGCAAGGAAGTAAATAGATGAGTATAAGAATAGAGTGAAGCACTACTCCATTCTTAGGGGGGTGGGGGAACAGTATTCAAAAAGAAAACTTACATTTAGCCAACGTTGAAGGTAGCCTTCAGTGTTGATGATGAAGAATGGCACAAAAATGTTAAGAGTGCATTCCTACTATAGGCCAATAGCAGCGAACACCTCCTGAATATATATGTTTAGTGGCTAATAGGGCAACTCTTGGTACCTCACACCTTGAGCTAACCTGAAGATAGCACATACAATTAACTCCAAGACCAAAACAGCCTTGTAGCTAACAGTCCAAGTCAAAGCAAATTAAAACTTAAATTCTAGCTTGCCAGTAAAAAAGACAAACGCAATCAGAACACAAGCATTCATGCTGTTGGACCTCTTAACCCACTTATGCTTTTTTTAGACTTTACTCAAACCCATTAAAATCACGTTTTGGAATCATAATTTTGGACATCATTCGAGCCAGTTATAGGTTCTTGAACTTCCACATTTACAGTGCAGTAGACCACATTTTCTCAGAAATAATTTGACATCACTCAAAGCCTTTTAAATTTCTGCCATTGCACTTCCTGTGATGACAGGGGCTTCTGGCTCTGTAGAGCAAGATAGCATTTTTGTTAAATTTGTCAACACAAAGTTGGTTAAATGCCCGAATAAAACTAGTCACATTCCAACCAGGTTTTTGGACCACATTAAAACACAATGTTTTTGAAACCATCACACTTCCGGACCTCATTCAAATATGTTTTTTAAAATCACCACACCTCATTCACACCTATAATATCTTTCAAATCCATATTTCTGGAATTTCATCACATTTTTGGACCACATCATGCCTTTTTGACCAGCAAACCCATTTTATCATGTTTTTGGAATCATATCACCACTTTGGGCCTCATTCAAATGATTTGAAGTTCTTAAAATCACAACTGTTTTTGGAAACACCAAATTTTTGGACCTCAGACCCATTAGGTTTTTGGACGTGCACCTAATGCACCGACTCTCTCTTGGTCCGAGAATTGGTGCTTTTTGTGTTATTGTTTGTGGATACTCACGTCCATCTCTGCAAATATGTGCATCGGAACACCAGTGCACACATCCTACCACCGCCAGACCTGCTTCAGTGGAGAAACCAGCCTAAAAACAATCTTTCGGACCAAGTTCTACAGACGCTACAAGAGCTCAGCCTGCTACAAGACCCAGGCCTGCAGTCCGCGGCGTTTCCTGATGGCGGAGCCCGGCGGAAGTGTCATCGCAAGCGGTGCGAGCGAAAGCGAAAGCAGAAGCACGGTAAGAGAGACGGGGTTCACGCGAGGGTAAAGGCTAGCCCTAGCCGCCCGGCTATACCATCGCTATTCCTCGCAAACGTCTGCTCCCTCGATAATAAACTGGACTGCATTCGACTCCAGCGAGTGACCCAGCAAGAGTTCAGAGACTGCTGTGCTCTAGTCTTTGTGGAATTGTGGCTCAGCGACAGTATTCCAGACAGCGCCATTCAGCTAGACGGGCTAGCCTCGTTCAGAGCGGATAGGAGCGCGGCTCTGTCCGGGAAGACCCGCGGTGGAGGCGTGTGTGTTTACATCAACACAGAATGGTGCAACAACGCTGTGACTGTCGCCAAGCACTGCTCTCCGCTGGTGGAGTTCATCATAGTCCAGTGCAGACCTTTTTATTTAGTACGGGAATTCTCCGCCGTGCTGATAGCCGCCGTGTACATACCGCCTAGCGCTAGCGCTAATGCTAAAGAGGCACTGTGGGAGCTGCACGGGTGCATTAGTGATCTGCAGACCAGACACCCAGATGCACTGTTCATTGTCGCGGCGCATGTGGCAGGGCATCCAGGAAATCACACACTACAGGACAATGCCACCGTCCTGTGACAGTGATGCCTTCCTCCCCGATGCCCTAAACGACTTTTATGCACGGTTTGAGGCACAGAACAACACGTTGGTGAAAAAGATCACACCCAAGCCAGACGAGCAGGCGCTGTGCCTGACTGCAGTGGACGTGAGGAAAACTCTGCGCAGAGTCAACCCACGGAAAGCTGCAGGACCAGACAACATCCCTGGCAGAGTGCTCAGAGAGTGTGCAGACCAGTTGATAGATGTTCTCACGGACATCTTCAACGCCTCCCTGCACAGCTCCACTGTCCCAACTTGCCTCAAGACCACCACCATTGTCCCCGTGCCGAAGAAGTCCACGGTGTCCTGCCCCAATGACTACTGCCTCGCAGCTCTCACGCCCATCATCATGAAGTGCTTCGAGAGGCTAGTCATGAGGAACATCAAGACCCAACTGCCCTCTTCATTGGACCCCCTGCAATTTGCATATCGTCCCAACCGCTCCACGGACGATGCCATCACCACCACCCTTCATCTCTCCCTTACCTACCTGGAGAAGGACACCTACATCAGAATGCCGTTCATAGACTTCAGTTCAGCATTCAACACCATCATCCCACAGAATCTCACCAGGAAGTTAAGCCTCTGGTGGGCCTCAACACCCCCCTATGCAACTGGATCCTGGACTTCCTGACAGGGAGGCCCCAGTTAGTCCGGTTCAGGAACAGCAGCTCCAGCACCATCACCATGAACACTGGGGCACCCCAGGGCAGTGTACTGAGTCCTCTGTTGTTCACCCTGCTGACTCATGACTGTGTTGCGAAACCCAGTTCTAACAGCATCATAAAGTTTGCCGATGATACAACTGTGCTGGGTCTCATCAGCAAAGGCGACGAGTCAGCATACAGGGAGGAGGTACAGCAGCTGACAGACTGGTGTACAGTCAACAACCTGCACTGGAACGTAGAGAAGACCAAGGAAATGGTTGTTGACTTCAGGAAATCAAGACCGGTCCACTCTCCGCTTAACATCAACGGCTCCTCTGTGGAGATCGTTAAGAGCACCAAGTTCCTTGGTGTCCACCTAGCGGAGAACCTCACCTGGTCCCTGAACACCAGCTCTACAGCCAAGAAAGCCCAGCAGCGTCTCTACTTCCTCCGGAAGCTGAGAAAGGCCCGTCTCCCTCCACCCATCCTCACCCTCTTCTATAGGGGAACAATAGAGAGCATCCTAAGCAGCTGCATCACTGCCTGGTTTGGGACCTGCACAGCCTCTGACCGCAAGTCCCTCCAACGCATTGTGAGGACAGCTGAGAGGATCATCAGAGTCTCTCTCCCCTCTGTCTTGGATATTTACACCACCCGCTGCATCCGCAAAGCAACCAGCATTGTGGATGACCCCACCCACCCTTCACACAGACTGTTCTCCCTCTGCAACAGCTTCTTCCCCCAAGCCATCAGACTTCTCAACACAACTCAACGTCTGAACTGATATCTTCTGGTACATGTACAATCTCTCTCTCTCTCTAACCATTTACCCCAGATATAAAAAAGGGAAGCATTTTTGCACAAAGCATTGCATTAATAACTCTACTACCTCATTGGTCTCTTTATTTATTTATTACACATTGCACAATACCGGCAATTATTTATTATTCTGTCCTAGGTTGTGTTGTCTGTCTGCACTTGTTTGTTTGTGTTGCACTTGTGTCTTGTATGCACTGTCTATGTTGCACCATGGTCCTGGAGGAACGTTGTTTCATTTCACTGTGTACTCTGTATGTAGTTGAAATGACAATAAAACCCACTTGACACTTGACTATTATTTCTGAGCACCACATTTTCTTAGAATCATCAATTTCAGACCTCATTAAAACACTGTTTTCGGAATTACATCACAACCTTGAGCCTCAATCAATACCTTTAGATCATGCTTTTTGGGATTCATTACAAGTTTGGACTCAATCATCTTTAAATACATATTTTTGGAATTATATCTTTTTGGACCTCATTAAAACCATTATTTACACTTACAACTTCGCCTTCACCAAAACATTTACAGTGCTCCTGATCACCATATCATGCCCTTGGAACCACATCACAATTTTAGAACCTTTTTTTTGACAATTAAAACCAAACAAAATTCATCAAACCAGACAAAGATCATATTTTTGGAATCATACTTCAACTTCAGACCTTGCATCACTATTTTAACCCTTAATCAAACCCATTATATGCTGTTTATCTTTTATTTTATTCAAATCCATGTTATGTTTTTGGAATTACACAGTCAGCTGAACCTTTAAAGCATATGTTGGATCATCACAATTTTGGACTTGCATCACAATATTGGACCATGTTTAAGCCTGTATCATATTTTTAAATTGCTTTACAATTGTAGACCTCATTCAAACTCATCACATGTTTTTGGAATCACGTCACAACTTTCATAATCTTTTGAAACCTCCTTCAAACATGTCTTTAGAATCATCACAATACTGCCTGATTCAATGATGTTTCTGGACTTCAGCACACTACTAACACCAATTGGATCCATATTTAAACCCATTATACCCAACTCAAATCAATTCCATTTTTCCTTTATGGTTGTACTCAAACCCATTGTAACGGTTTCTTGAAATCATATCACAAGTTTGGGGCCTTCTTCAAACAATATACCATGTATTTGTACTCAAACCCATTATGTATTTGGACTTTAGCACACCATAAGCACCATTTTGGTTCATATACAAATGTGTTATCCCATTCAAGCATCTTTTTTCTTGGAATCTTATAACTTCCAAAACATACTATATTATGTTTTTGTAATGTCACATCACAATAATGGACCTCATTTAAACTCACCCTCATGTTTAGGGTTAGATTTATATCACAATATATGACTTCCTTCAGACCCATTAAATTCACTATATCATGTTTTTTTTCACTTTCAGACCTCAAACCCTTTGAATCATGTTTTGGACTTGAATGTCCAACTAGACCTTTTACAGTACTGCTGTCCTCCATATGTTGAGTATAAATGTCTTTGTACATGTGAATTTAACAAACATTTACAGTACATCATAGTTTAGAAGACATTTCAATTAAAAAAAAAACCTAGTCAAATATATATGTTGGCTCATATTCAAATGCATTATGCCATATTTCTAAAACCATTACAATTTTAGGCCTCCTTTGGACCTCCATTTTGTTTTTGCAGCATTGACATTAAACTAGATAGTACAAAAGGTTAAGTCCAAACTACTCCCTCTCAAGCACAGTCAGAAAAAGGACTAATGCTAATACCTAGACAAACAAAAACAAATACATTATTAACTACAGTACAAATAAGTACAATAGCCAGGCAGTACTCCTACCTAGAGTTACAATTATTTCAATGAATTGTTTTTAGAGATTGTGAAAAAGTGCTGTTTGGACAGTGAATCCACCACTTGGGTGCCAGGACAGCAAATAGTCTCGATGCTTGTATTCCATGCGTCTTAAAAGACGGCAGGTCTAGCCGAGCTATGATTCAAGTGTAAACTTTAGACCGCAGCTATAAAAGTAGAAAGTGGCTGGTCCAGCTACAGGTATCCAACAAAGGAAACACAGTAATGGGGGTGACATGAGTGAACTTGGGTAGATTCAGGACAAGCCATGCTGCTGCATTCTGGATCAGTTGCAGAAGACAAGCCAGGAACAAGTTGCAATATTCAAGCTTTGGAATGACAAGAGACTGGACTAGTGCCAGTGTGCCATTCAGAGATAGAACAAGTTGAAACTATCAGATGTTGTAGAAGAGATAACTGTATAACCGAGCTAGGTCCACAATATGGACTGTGAACAATAACTGGTCATCCAGAACCACACTAAGATATTTGCATCTTTAGACAGGACAATGGGATTTCTGAAGTCCAAGGAACTAACAGCAACTCCCAACTCACTCATACTGAACTCCAGATAAGTTGTCTGAGATCTTTTCACAAATATCAGACCTGCTAATATGCATCAAACAAACTGCACAACAAAAGTTGGGAAGAAAAACATTAATCAGGTGTCTTCAGCATAATAGGAAAGATCTTGAGAGATACGTACCCACCAAGACAGGTGTAGAGTGAAAATAAGACAAGCAGAAGAACATGGCCTTCAGACTCCAGTGGAGAGACTGCATGGAGCAAAATGTAGAGTCTACCCATGTTAACTACTCCAGATGCAGAGAGCCAGTGTTTCCAAGGATAGCAAGGACCGACAGGAGACTCTTGTTGAACTGCAGAGGGATCAACAATCAGAATTGATGATCAGCTAGTAAGAGCTTCTCAGTCACTGTTATGGGGCAGTTTGTTGAGTGTGTTTGTTTGAAGCTAGACTGGTTGGGGTCATGTAGCAGGTTGTGGGTGAGGAGAAGAGAGACAACCGATTATGATGTACAATTTGAAAAAGTTTTGAGAGGACAAAAAAAAAAAAAAAAAAAAAGGATACTAGTTGGTAGCTGCTAATGTCTGAGCTTCTTCAGGATGTGAACCAAAGAGGAAAAAGTGGTGGGAAGGAATTCACAATAGTTCAAGTAAGAAATAAAGGAGGGAGTAAGGGCAGTTCATGCTGAGTAAAGAAAGAACATGATAGAAGCATACAAAAGAAAGTGATTACCTGAGCAGTATAGGCAGATTACTGTGATATCCAGCACAGGAGTGAGTCTGCTAAAATTCAGATCAACAACGTTACCTGCTCTGTGCACTGAAGGAGAAAATGAGTGAAGCGCCACTTTTAGCCCTCTTCCAAACCCATTACATCATGTTTTAGGACTTTCACTTCTACACTGAAGCTTAACTTTAACATTCATGGCTTGTAGCAGACACTCAAAGAAATGTACCACAGTACTTTGTGTTTAGTTAAAGAATATATCTTGATCTGGTACAAACAGGTTCTTGTACAAACAACCTTTAAATTCTGCTAAAAACCAATGACGCATTCTGATACCTAGAAAGAAACAAAACAGGTTTTAAATGCAAGTGTCTTCCGGCCCACAGAAGACCAGCCAGGAACAGGTTGCAATTATCAAACCTGAAACGACGAGCGACTGGATCAGCACCTGGGTAGCATCCTAAGAAAGAACATTGAGCGTAAACAGCAAAACAGGTGTAGAAGCCATGATAGACAATTACATAACCAAGAGTATGGGTACAGAGTGAAGCGAAAAGGAGCAGCACAGAGCTTTGACTGACAGCGGTGGAGAGCTCACATGGAGAAGATGTAGACCCCTTTCATGTTACCTGGCAAATGTGCTTCTGCAGACAGGACATACTATATCCATGCAGAGCCAGTGATTTACAAATGTTAGCGAGGACAGACAGGAGGATCTGGTGATTCAACATGACAGACTGCAGAGAAGTAAAGAATCAGAATCGATGACAGGTTGGCTGCTCTTGGTGCCTGGAGCTTCAGTCATTGCTACGAGGGCAGTTTCTGTTGAGTGCATTGGTTTTAAGTCAGACTGGTTGAGGTCCTGGAGGTCAAATTCTGGATAAGAATTAGTTACTGATCGATAAGAAAAGCCTGAGGAGACTGTGAGGGGGGAAGAACATGAAGGGATGAAGAGTGAGGCTCTGAGCATTAAAAGGGGCTTACAGTGATAGTGTAGGGGTCTGTTGAAGGCCAAATCTACAATGTTACCTGTTATTTGTCTTTATGTTCTTTATGGGATGAGGTTACTGGCATTGCCCTTCCTGTGAAAGACAGGGCCTTCAAACTCTGTGTGGTGAAAGAAACAGTATTTAGTAATTAATAGTAATAAATAATTAAATAGAATGAGAGGATATTAACCCAAGGCTAAAATGCAACTGTCATTAATGACAATAAACAAAAATGTTGAATTCAAACCAGTTAATGTTGTTTTTGGACTTCCACATACAAAATTGTGATGGTGTAAATGTTTAGCTTGCACATGGATCATATTTAAACCCATAATTTTTTTCATTAGTCAGAACAATGTTTGACCTCATTTTGGATCATGTTAAAATCAACTCTGTTTTTTGACTCAATTTTAAACCTCTTTCAAACATTACATCATGTGTTTAGACTCAACCTTGGACCTAATTTAAACCAATACTATTGCATTTTCTGGGATCATGTCACAATTTTAGACCTCAGTCAAAGCTTATGCAGATTTAAAGACCGACTGGTTGGGGTCTTGGAGCAGTTTCTGGGTAAGAATTTACAACTGATATTATAAATCATGTTTCTGGAGCATAATCTGGGACCTTATTCAAACACATTTGCAGGCTTCTTTTTTTACCTCACTTATACCCAATACCTCATTTTGGGACCTCATTAAAACCCCATCAAATGTTTACACATACACAGTTAAGCTAAAACACAATATGTTCCTGGAATCATGTCACAATTTTAACTAATTGAAACCCTTTTACCATGGTTTTGGAATTGCATCACAATTATGGGTCAATTTAAACACATTATCTTTTTTGTGGACCGGTATTTGGATTAGTCATATTATTGACATCCTTCAAACACGTTTTTAGACTCATCACAATTTTTGACCTCATTCCAACTCGTGTTTGGACCTTGGCACACCACTTTGGTTTACATTGAAACCCATTTTATCATGTTTTTGGATGTTTAAACCCATTTTATCATTTTCTTTGAATCATGATAATTTTGGAACTCCCTTAAAGTAATCAATTCACATTCAAACCATTATACTATTTTTTGTATTATGGAGCTTAAACACAAATCACAATTTTGGACTTCAATCCATTAAAATTAATTTTTTTGGTATTACCCAAAACATTAAATCATGTTTTTGAAAATCAATTGCATTGCAAAACCCATTGTATCATGTGTTTGGACATTTTGTAACTCCATCAAACATGTCTTCAGACTCATATCACAATCAATTTCAGACCTTATACAAAAACATTTAACACTTGTTTTTTTTTTAAATCACCACAATTAAGAACCTTATTCAAACTTTTATTTAAACCCATAACATCTTTTTTTTAATCACCACAATTTTCAAACCCACTGTCACATTTTTTAGACTTGTATGCAAGCCTAACCTTTAAACATTTACAGTGCTGCTAACAAACATGCTAGAATATCATAATTTTGGATCTCATTTAACCTCATAATACCCTGTTTGTGGACTTTGAATGAGATTACAATGGGTTTTAATATGAACCACAAAACATCCTTTTCTTTATATATCATACCACAAATCTGGATCTCCCTCAAACCCATTATATAATACTTTTAAAATCCTATCAGAATTTTACACCTCATCACATCTTTCGTCCTCCTTTAAACCCATTGTACATATGTTTTTAAACTATCATACCATCATGTTGACTGGGGAGGGCAATTTTGAACATTATATGATGCTTTTGGAAAAACACCACATTTACAGTACTGTTGACCATATGTTGTTGGACTCGTATCACAATTTTGGCCCTCCAAAACACTTATTGGAATAACGTCACAAAACCTGGACACTCAATAAAGAATTGAATCATGTTTCTGACCACTCCGCTTCTAGAATCACAATTTATGACCTCATTCAAAAAACTGCTTTTGGATTTTGGCACAGTGCTATCATTTTTGGCTCATATTCCAACCCCCTTACACACTATTTTATAGTGTTTATTTCATCTTCAAACTATATCTTGCATCTGAACAGTCATAATGCTCATAACACTCATGATGCTCATGAATAAGCTTTAAACACAATGCATTACATTTCTGAACTTATTACATAAATCTCACCAATACTGTTAAAGCAAAATTGTATGTTTACTTACGCATATCAAATTAGTCAAGGACTCAAGCCAAACCCATTATATGCAGATATTATATCACAATTTGACACACTGCATCATGTGTTTTTTTTCTATTGTGCTTCCTGTGGAAAAAGTTACTCTTGGAAGTAACTGTTCCAACTGTTGGAAGTAAAAACATAACTGAAAATATATAAAAGTGAGAATATATTTTTGTGGAAATTTAAGGCTAGCATCTGTGTTGACATAAAAATGTTAAATACATCTTGTTACTACAGACTGCTAGTAGAAAATACCTCCAGAATCAGACTAATGTCTAGCAAGGCCACTCCCTGCAAGTCACAGCTTAGGGCAGGCTGAAACCAACAATTACGATATACTCTAGATGCAGAAATATAGCTTTGTAACCAACAGAGAATCAATGGAAGTAAAAACTCAACTTACCAGCAAGCACTTTGGGTTCAGCTGACCATTTCAGTGAAGAGTGAAAAGAGAAGAGCAGCACAGGGTGTTGACAGACACTGGTATAGAGTCTGCACGGTGCAGCGCTATCCTCCAGCTAGGACTCAAACTACTGAGATGCAGACAGAAGGATCTTAGGGTTCACTGTGTTGAAGACGGCAGAGAAATCAAGAAGACCCATAAGCAATTATGGGTTGACTGCTTTTAATGCCTGGAGCTGCTATGAGTGTCACAGAGAAAAAAAAAAGATTTTTTTTTTTTTTTTTTAATGTTCAGTAAAAAGTTATTTTTAGGAAAGGGTGTAATAAAAAAATAAATAAATAAATGAAAATAAAAAAAAAAAGACAAAAAGGTTAGAAAGGACATTTAAAGTTGAGTGAAGGAAGAACATGAAATGATAAAGGACTTGAAGAGCAGCAAAGAAGCGTGCAAAAGAAAGTGATTATCTGAGCAGTGAAAGCATGTGATATCAGCACAGGAATACATCTGCTTGAATTCAGTATAGAATGTTGCCTGCTCTGTGTTGGAGAAGACAGGATGAAGGCAAGGAAGTAAAGAGACTTTCTAGAGAAAAGCAAACCTTTGCCAACAACCTTGTCAGTCGGTCTCAGAAAATAGGAGACGTTAAAGTCAGAACCTAGGGCCCTTGGAGTTGCCGCTTTCTTGGGGGAGATCCAAGTCTCCATTAAAGCCAAGAAGCACAATGAATGAACGACAGGATGCTACGGCTGAGATGAAACCTTCTGAACTGCAAATGAGCAATTCCAGAGTCAAATGTAGCACTCTGGTCCAAGAACATAACCACCATGGGCGACAGATGAGATTACTGTAATTGTGGTTCCTATAATGAAGACAACATCTAGCTCTGTGGGCAAACTATGTGAGAAAAAAAATCTCATTTGGGAAGTGAAGACAGTAAGCTAACCTGAGGACAGTACATACAATTAACTCCAAGACCAAAACAGCCTTGTAACAGTCCAAGTCAAAGCTTATTAAAACTTAAATTCTAGCTTGCCAGTAAAAACGACAAACACAAGCATTCTGATTTTGGAGATCTTTAAAGCCCTTGCTTTTAGACTCTGGCCCACTACTAATAACCCTGTTTAGGTTTATATTCAAAACACATTACATCCCATTCACAACAGGGTTTTCTGGATTATATGAAAACAAAAAGCATATCAATTTTGGACATCCTTCAAACCCATTCTATTGTGTTTTTTGGACATGCACATTCAAACTTAACATGAGATTTACAGTATGGCTGTTTACTCATTTTTGGAATATCCTTTTGGACTGACCACAAGTTCAGAACCCATTCAAACACATTAAACCAGGTTTTTGGAATCAAACACGCATCAGGACCTCATTCAAACCCATTATATCATGTATATGGGACTATATGTTGGACCTCCTTCAAACATGTCCTTTGACTTTCAACCATAACCGATTATAATCACATTTTTGGACTTTGGCACACAATTACCATTTTGGTTTATATTTTATCATATTTTTGGATTATATGAAAAACCATTATGCCATGTATTTGGAATCACCACATTTGGATCATGTTCAAACCTACAATATTTCAACACATTTCAGACCTACTTCAAAACATGACTTCAGAGTTAGGTCACAATTTCAAACCATGTTTAAAGCTTTATATATTTAAGCTTGACATTGACAGACTTGCTGAGCAACATAACATTCTTTTAAAATTTTAATTTTGGACCACCTTTAAACCTATTAAATTGCATTTTTGGAATGACCACATTGTTGAACCTCATTCAAACCCATTACATCATGTTTGTGTATCTATACAGAACAGCTACAGGGCTGCTAACAAACCTGTTGGAATACCACATTTTGTAAGGTTTTTTTAGTCATATTCAAACCAATTATACATATTTTTTGGAATCATATACATTTTAGATATAGATTATATTAGAGTATTGGACTTATCTTTTTAAACTTCCTTAAAAACATGTCTTTAGAATTTTCACAAATACTGCACCACATCCAATCCTGTTTCTGGACTTCAGCACACCATCACCAATTTGGTTCATATTTACACAATTCAAATCAATTCTGTTTTTCTTTTTGATCACACGCAAACCCATTGCAAGTTTCTTGAAATCATACCACAAGTTTGGGCCTTATTCAAACAATACCATGCATTTGTACTCAAACTTTGTCTTTAAAACCATTATGTATTTGGACTCATTTTGGACCTCTTTCAAACATGTCTTCAGACTCAAACCTCAATGTTTTTGGACTTTAGCACACCATAAGCACCATTTTGGTTTATATACAAATGAGTTATATCCTATTCAAACATCTTTTTTCTTGGAATTATACCACTTTCACAACATAACTATATTATGTTTTTGTAATCATATCACAATATTGGACTTCCTTCAAACCCATCAAATTCACTATATCATGTTTTTACCACTTTCAGACCTTAATCAAACCCTTTGAATCATCTTTTGAACTTAAACGTCCAAGTTGACCTTTTACAGTGCTGCTGTCCCCCATATGTTGAGCATAAATGTCTTTGTACATGTGAATTTAACAAACATTTACGGTAAATCAATAGAACACATTAAAAAAATTCAGTCAAATATTTCTTTTTGGTCACTTCAAACCCATTATGCCATATTTCCGAAACCATTACAGTCGTAGACTTCCTTCAAACATGCGTCTTTGGACCCTCATTTTGTTTTTAGACAAACCTCTTTTTTTGTTATCTTTAAACCTATTATGTTTCATATAAGATGAACCATCAACTTCATTTGCTGCATTTAATTTATACCCAGAGCTACAAACACATGATTAAATACAGGATAAGTGCAACAGCCAGGCAGTACTCCTACCTAGAGTTAAGTGCAACATGAATGCTAAATTTTTTTCAAAGGAACCCTTTTTCGGGATTTAGAGAAAGTGCTGTTTCAACAGCGAATCCACCACTTGGGTTCAAGGACAGCAAAAAGTCTTGAGGCTTGTATTCCATGCATGTTTAAGGACGGCAGGTCTAGCCGAGCTCTGCTTACAACGCAAACTTTTGACCGTTGCTTTAAAAGTAGGGAGGGGCTGGTCCAGCTGACAAGCCAGGAAGAAGCTGCAATATTCAAGCTTTTAAAAAAAGTGGTACCGGTCAAAAGCTGCTAGTGTCAGAGCTGTCCAATGTGGGCTTATTCAGGATATGAACACACACCAGGTCGGGAGGAGGATATTTAGTTAGCAGTTGAAGAGACAGCAGGTTACGCCGGGTTAAGGAAATTAAGGGTTGACATCCAGGAGGAGCAGCAGCGAGAGACAGGGTGAAAAGTGAGGGTCTGAGCAGGAGAGTGGGTTAACTATGATATTCAAAGGGATATTCAAAGGGGTCTGCTGAAGTTCAGGTTTAGAATACTGCCTGCTCTGAGAGTAGGAGGGGGGAGGTGATTCACCATTCTTTAGATAAAGGCAAACAGGACAGAAGTAATATACTTAAACAGTTCCCTTTTAACCTTTTAATCCAACTGATTACATCATGTTTTTGGACTTGTACCATAATCTGGGGTTGCATTCCAAAACAAATGTTTTGAAATCACATTTAAGGGGTTTTTCCATGGTCATGTTTTTTTACCTCATTCACACCCAATATCTCTTTTATGGAATCAGATCATATTTTGTGACCTCAGTAAAACATTCCACGTTTTACACATACACATTTAAGCTGAATCTTTAAAATGATCCTAACCACCATATGTTCTCAGAATCATTTCAACAATTTTATCATGTCTTTGGAATTGCATCACAATTATGGATGTAATGTCATACTGACCTCCTTCAAACACTCATATCACAATTTGACATCATTCAAACTCATGTGTTTGGACTTTGGCCCCCCCTCACTGTTCACATTCAACCCATTATATCCCATAAAAGCCATTTTATCATGTCTTTTGGATATTTACACCCACTTTACCTTTTTCTTGGAATTCTCTCACAACCTTGGATCTCCTTCAAAAGTAATCAGTTCTTTAGACTCATTTTACAATGACACTCAAACACCATGTTTTTTTTTGGACCTTTTTCAAATACATCAAGTTATTTTGTGGAATGATCCCAAACATTAAATCATGTTTGCCATTTTGGTTAAAACCCATTGTATCATGTCTTTGAACATGATTTTGTATCTGCTTCAAACATGTCTTTTGATTCATATCTGAATTTCAGACCTTGTAGAAACACATTAGATTTTGATCAACTTTGGACCTTACCTTATTTCTGACTTCATCCAAAACCATGACACCTTGGGACACTTTAATAAATCAGAATTTTTAAACCTTATGCAATCCCATTGTCACATTTTTAGACATTTTACCCTTTTATTTGAAACATTCAAAATCGTCCAAAACTTGCAGAATTTTCTTGGAACCTTACCACAATTCTGGACCGCACTCAAACCCATTATAAAAGGCTTTTGGAATCATATCAGAATTTACACCTCCTTCAAATATATCATGTCTTCGGACTCATCTTTCACAACTTGAGAACTTTCATCCTCCTTCAAACGCATTATGATTTTAGTCATAAGTTTTGAACCTCATTTAAACCAATCAGTGTTTTTTGGGGTTTTTTTTTTTGAATATCACAATTTTCAAATGATCATGTTCGAACCCACTGGGTCGTGTCTTAAGACTCATATCACAACATCATTCTGCGTTTTTTTAAACCAACACAATTTCAGACATAATTCAAACACATTATATGATGTTTTTAAAAATGCATCACATTCACAGGGCGGTTGACCACATGTTCTTGAAATCATATTACTTGTTTTCAGACTCTCACCCCATTCTGGACCTCATAAAAACCCCATCACATCACAATCTTCAGCCACATTTAAACCCTTCATAGGTTTTGGAATCACATCACAATTTAGGACCGCCTTCATACCCATCATGTTTTTAAACTTATACACTGAAGCGTAACTTTAAAAATGTAAACTCAAATCCAAAGCAAAGTATTTTCTGTTCAGACAAAAAGAAAAAAAAAATCTCTATCCAGTACAAGTCAAAACCACCCTTATGCTCAACCCTCTGCTGGCTCACAGAAGACCAGCCAGGAACAGGTTGCAGTAATTAAGCCCTAAAATGACAAAACACTGGACCAGCACCAAAGTAGCTTCTTGAGAGAAAAGGTGGAATTCATCAGATGTCATGGAGGAAACATCTGTAGAACCCAGTTAGGATCATGATATGGACTGAAAACAATAACTGATCATCCAGAATAACACGTAGGCTTTAGCACCTTCAGGCAGATCAATCTAGGGATACTCAAATGAGACTCCATGATTTTGGTGAATATCAGATGGTGAGAGTGAGCGCATTCGTTCAGTTTCAACAAAACCTGGTAGGAGAAAGCATGATGGATAATTACATCACCAAAAGAACAAGTGCAGAGTGAGGAGAGGAGCAGCACAGGGCCTTGACAGACACCAGCTAGAGTCTGCATGGAGCAGATGTGGACACTTCATGTTACCTGGTAAGTGCGCTCCTCTAGATAGGACAAACCACTTCCATGCAGAGCCAGTGATTGCAAGGTTAGTGAGGACAGACAGGAGGATCTGGTGACTCACTGTGCTAATGACTGAAGAGAGATCAAGAAGAATCAGGACTAACGACAGTTTGGCTGATGTTACTGCCTGGAGCTTCCAAGTCACCGTTGAGTGTGTTGGTTTTAAGTCAGACTAGTTGGGGTCCTGAAGCAGATAGTGGGGTTAAAAAAAGACAGCTGATTATAAACTGCACATTTAAAATTACTGATAGGAAAGAAAAGAGTAATATGGATGCTAGCTGCTGATGTTTAAGCGTCTTCAGGACGCAAACCAATAAAAAAGATCAGGTTAGGGAAGGCTAATTCAACAGCTGAAGCAAGAATGAGTGCAGGTTAGAAGAAAGGGTAACAGTTAGGAGCAGTGAGGGAAGTGTGAAAGGAAGTGAGGCTCTGATCAGTGAAGGGGTTATTGGGATAGTCAGTGGAGGTCTGTCCTGTTCAAATCTACAACAGAGAAAATGAGAAGTGACCAGATACTTTCTAGACAAAAGCAAAACATGTGCCGCCACCCCACCCAGTCGGTCTCTGAGAAGGGGAGATCCACCCTGGTCTAAGGATAAAACAACCATTGGGGATGGAGGGGATTACTGACATTGCACTTGCTGTGACCCAGACAGGGTCTTCTGACTAAGAGAATAGATGTTGAAAAACTCATGTCAGAAATGAAGAGTAGAAAGAAAGTGAGAAGATATTTAGCCAAGGTTGACGGAAACTGTCTTTGTTGACAATTAGCAGGACAAAATGTTTACATAGTCACTACAGGCTGCTAGAAAAGGATACCTGCTCAATATATCTACCTAGTGGCTAGGAGGGCCACTTCGCAATTCACTAACCTGAAACCAAACCTGAAGTTAGTAATTGCAATTTATTCCAGGTTCAGAAAGACATCCTTGTAACTAAAAGTGCAATCCAAAGTAAATTAAAACTTAAGCCTACTTAAAAATCAGTGCTACAGACCACCATATTATGTTTTGGACCATCACAGCACAATATATGATCTCATTTAAACACATCCTGTCTTTGAAATCATATCCCAATGTCAGAACCCCTTACAGCCCACTTTGTGAAATAATTTCAGATCTTATTCAAACCCATTACATCATGTTATTGTAGCATGTTTACCACCATTTCTTCAAAATTAGATCATTCTTAATATATTATGCTGTTCATTTCTCAATTCTTGATCATTTTCAAACCCATTATACATGTTTTTATACTCTGGCACATTGCCAATAAAACATCTTTAAACCCATATTCAGAGACCCATCATTTCATGTTTTGAATTCCTGATTTCACGGTGATGCCTAATATTCAGCATAAATTTATCAAAATTAATTCAAGAGTGAGTCACACAAGCTCAAGATTTGGTACCTTTAGTCGTCAAAAAGTGTACTTTGAGTTATGTTTTTTTTTTTATTGTGAGCTCTTGTGAGATATAATGTGGAAATAATGTGTTCAGTGTTAAAGCAACAGGTGGACCTTACCTAAACTGGAGAACTGACACAGCCATCTTCCAAGAAAACTCACTCCCAATGAATTGTGAAAGACATAATTCAATGTTCACGCTTACTTTGTCTGATACGACATCAGCTCCTCATCTGATTCGTTCCGAGTTTAAGGAAGCTGAACTGTTTATATTTACAAAACATGATTATTCTCATCTTAACAGTTCAATAATTTTACCCCAAATTCACTTGAGCTTTTTAACGTATCTGCAGCTCTTCATCACCAAGTTACCAGCTTGTTCTATTCTTTATAATAAGACATTTAACTTCACAGAACACAGACATCTATTTCTCTCATTAAACGTATCTGCTTTTGGGAACTTTATTAATAAAGCAGTCAGAGCCCTGTGTGTACTACAGCCAGATCTATCAAACTGAAACCTGGTTCATCACCTGGATTAGATTTAAAACACCGTATCAGACAAGGATGCCACATTTCTTCAAATTTTCTCTGACTGCGTTTAACTTATCATTAAATTAAACTGTCTAAAATAATCTGAACTGCAGAGAGAGGTTATTAGTCAAGTAAAATCACCCCACAAAAAAAAACTAATAATTTGGGTTAGCAATTGTCACTATAGCAACAATACTAACTGTAGTCAGCTATAAGAAAATGTTGGCATACTAATCAAGAAAAAAAAAGATTCAGAAACTTTATTAAAACATGTGAATTAAGAAATACTGATGTGATTAATGTAAAAAAAAAAAATAAGTCAAGACAATCAAAGCTAATCTATCCATCTACTTTTTAGACACCCCTAAACAAATCTGTACAGTTACCAACACTATTTAACTTTATCTGGAAGAAATAACCCACTACATTAAGATAAAAGGATATAATAATATCCAGAAATCTTTCCTGCTCTCAGTAAGACTGTTAAGAAAAACTGGATGAACACTTCAGGAAACTTCATACCAGCATAAATATTTATTTAATTAGAACTCAATTTTATTTCAGCAGCCAAAACCTCAGAATTACCAAAACCTGATTTCCTCCTGTCCTCTGAAAGAGAGTCCTCCAGCAGAACCCGCTCTGTTAGAAGTTCTACCTCAGAACACAAAGAACGAGTCCAGAACCGATTCACTGCTCTCTCTCTGTCCGCGTGCACTAAATCCCTGAGCTGTTAGCTTTCAGCACAAACTCAGTCCGGTCTGCTCGGAACCACATTCAGCTCAACTTCAGCGCGTTACTGACTCAACACACAGAAAGAGTTCCAGCAGTTCAACTAGAGCGAGTCTGACTCTCAGCTCGGACTTACAGTAACGCGGAGTGTCCTCGACTGGACTCACTGACGAAGCCTCCAACTCTCCTCAGTCCGCCTCACACAGTCCGGTACCGCCGTGTTTAGAGCCGGTTCTGTCTGTCCAGCCTCCCGGAGAAACGGCCCACCGAGCCGGAGCTGCTGGACTCTCTTCTCAGGCGCGTGTTCGGAGTTTAAAGACTTTCAGAGCTTCAAACAGCGAGTTCGCTTCTTTTACCTCAGACACTCACTTCCCGCCTCCGCTGCTCGCGCCCTCTCTCGCGCTCTGCTCGTTTAAACTGAATCAGCTGCGCGTCCTGATTGGTTACCGCCCCCAACTAATTTAACCCTTAGAGTCCCGCAGAGTGAATCTCAGAACCACATGTAGGTTCTTAACCCTTTAGACTCCACACCGACCCTCTCACTGTAGAGTTTACTGCTGTTACAGAACCAGAACCAGAACTTTACACACTCAAACACAGAGAACCAGAACCAGAACCAGAACTTTACACACTCAAACACAGAGAACCAGAACTTTACACACTCAAACACAGAGAACCAGAACTTTACACACTCAAACACAGTGGAGATAAAACGATTCAGCATTTTATTAAACTTATTTCCCAAAACAGCCAATCACAGAGAACCACACCGGAAATAAGTTTAATATCAGAAACTGACAGAATGTTTAATACTTATTTCCCACATTGTGTTTTAAAAACTTTATTTGTCACATACCAGGAGCGTAGCTAGGAGAAATGGTAAAGAGTATATAGAGAGTACATAGAGAGTACATAGAGAGTACATAGAGAGTATATAGAGAGTACAGAGAGAGTATATAGAGAGTATATAGAGAGTACAGAGAGAGTATATAGAGTATATAGAGAGTACAGAGAGAGTATATAGAGTATATAGAGAGTACAGAGAGATTATATAGAGTACATAGAGAGTACATAGAGAGTATATAGAGAGTACAGAGAGATTATATAGAGTACATAGAGAGTATATAGAGAGTATATAGAGAGTACAGGGAGATTATATAGACTACAGAGAGTATATAGAGAGTACAGAGAGAGTATATAGAGTATATAGAGAGTACAGAGAGAGTATATAGAGAGTACAGGGAGATTATATAGACTACAGAGAGTATATAGAGAGTACAGAGAGAGTATATAGAGTATATAGAGAGTATATAGAGAGTACAGAGAGAGTATATAGAGTATATAGAGAGTACAGAGAGAGTATATAGAGAGTACAGAGAGAGTATATATAGAGAGTATATAGAGAGTACAGAGAGAGTATATAGAGTATATAGAGAGTATATATAGAGTACAGAGAGAGTATATAGAGTATATAGAGAGTATATAGAGAGTACAGAGAGAGTATATAGAGTATATAGAGAGTATATAGAGAGTACAGAGAGAGTATATAGAGTATATAGAGAGTACAGAGAGAGTATATAGAGAGTATATAGAGAGTACAGGGAGATTATATAGACTACAGAGAGTATATAGAGAGTACAGAGAGAGTATATAGAGTATATAGAGAGTATATAGAGAGTACAGAGAGAGTATATAGAGTATATAGAGAGTATATAGAGAGTACAGAGAGATTATATAGAGTACATAGAGAGTATATAGAGAGTACAGAGAGAGTATATAGAGTATATAGAGAGTATATAGAGAGTACAGAGAGAGTATATAGAGTATATAGAGAGTATATAGAGAGTACAGAGAGAGTATATAGAGTATATAGAGAGTATAGAGAGATTATATAGAGTACATAGAGAGTATATAGAGAGTACAGAGAGAGTATATAGAGTATATAGAGAGTACAGAGAGAGTATATAGAGTATATAGAGAGTACAGGGAGATTATATAGACTACAGAGAGTATATAGAGAGTACAGAGAGAGTATATAGAGTATATAGAGAGTATATAGAGAGTACAGAGAGAGTATATAGAGTATATAGAGAGTATATAGAGAGTACAGAGAGAGTATATAGAGAGTATATAGAGAGTACAGGGAGATTATATAGACTACAGAGAGTATATAGATAGTACAGAGAGAGTATATAGAGTATATAGAGAGTATATAGAGAGTACAGAGAGAGTATATAGAGAGTATATAGAGAGTACAGAGAGATTATATAGAGTACATAGAGAGTATATAGAGAGTACAGAGAGAGTATATAGAGTATATAGAGAGTATATAGAGAGTACAGAGAGAGTATATAGAGTATATAGAGAGTATAGAGAGATTATATAGAGTACATAGAGAGTATATGTTTATACCCATTATTTTAACAATGAAAATACAGCAGCAAAGTGGTACTACAGTGACTCACTATCACCTCTTCAGGTACAAAGTAGTACTACAGTGACTCACTATCACCTCTTCAGGTACAAAGTAGTACTACAGTGACTCACTATCACCTCTTCGGGTACAGAGTAGTACTACAGTGACTCACTATCCTCCTTCAGGTACAAAGTGGTACTACAGTGACTCACTATCCTCCTTCAGGTACAAAATGGTACTACAGTAACTCACTATCACCTCTTCAGGTACAAAGTAGTACTACAATGACTCACTATCACCTCTTCAGGTACAAAGTAGTACTACAATGACTCACTATCACCTCTTCAGGTACAAAGTAGTACTACAGTGACTCACTATCACCTCTTCAGGTACAAAGTGGAATTACAGTAACTCACTATCACCTCTTCAGGTACAAAGTGGTACTATGAGGCTGGACAGGCCAGGGCTAGCTGGGTAGCACAATAGTGTCCACTGCAGACCTACAGCCGAGCCTGTGGCTGGGCAGAGGCCCGTGATCTGCCCCTACCTATCTCTGATTGTGAATGTTCAGTGCATTAAAAACCCCAAACATAAGGCTCAATATTGGTCCAATAAAAATTAGCAGCTAAAGCATAATGGAAGATTTGGGGAAAGTTATGTTACATAAAATTAACAATCTGGAGTCTTAAGTACTCAAAGGCTTAATAAATGTTTATAAATGAAATGATCAACTGTAACTCTGCTTACATAAAAGTAAGTTAAAAGGTAAAGAGATTATATCTTTACTTATAGGAAAAAATATTTTATTAATGGGAGATCATTTTTCAAGGAGACAGCAGACATGATACCAAACATAAATAAAGCTAATTATCGCTGGATGATGTGTTGGGGTGATTTTTTATTTGGTGTGAAATTTAGCAAAATTGCCAACCTTCTTATCTGAACACCTGACTGTTGTGGAACACATGTTAATGTTTAATGTTAATCATTAATAAACTTAAAATAATTAAAATAATTATTAATTATAAATTGGGCTTTGTAAATAAGAGACAGATAAGGAAGTTTATTAATATTATACTTACAAAATAGGAGGAAATGAGGTCAGGAATCAGATTCCAGATGGATTTTTAGTTTTTTTTTTACTACACAATAAATGTTTTTAGGATCATAAACATATGTAGCATTAAAATGACTAACGCAGGAGTTTTTTTTGTGTCAGTGCCCTTACACACAACATGGGTAAAAACTTACTCCTGTGTATTCACTATGGAATTTAATAAGAACTATTGACATTTGTAAACATATGCAGTCAAAAACATTCAAAAATATTTGTAAAAAGTACAAAAAATCTTAAATAAATAAGAATTAAAACAAGATTTTTAATGAACATGTGGAACATTAAACAAAGAAATAAACAGATTGCAATAGATTTTCCAAATAGATACTCAGCAGTACATACTTATAATAATAAGTTTAACCATGTCGTGCATATGAAGGGGTTTGCGTAGCTTGTTCTAAGTTTTAAAATGAAAATGAGAAACTGGACACCCTGAATGGACCCCTGAACGCTTCTATCAAACAAAATCTCCAGAGCCATGCAGACCCTACGACAGATGCAGAGAGGAGGTATAAAGACGAGGGCATGCATTGGAATGGCATTTGAATCAGAATCAGAAATACTTTATTGATCCCAGGGGGAAATTGGACAGTTAAAGAGCAGATTTAACGGCACGCGCTACCTGAGTCACCCCTGAGAGAGCCTGGGACAGATAGAAGCGATGCTCAGTGCAGTTGGAGCAACGGGAAGACAACATCTTAATTGCAGACCACATGGATGGTAGAGCTGTGAGGGACGTGTATGTGAATACTTACTTTGGTTAATGGAACACTTTGTTTGCATTTGTTTATTAAGACAGAATATATTCTTATCCCAGAACCAGGCACCTTCTTTTGAAAGAGAAGTTTATTGATGGTCTTGCTGAGCCTGTGGACAGAAGAAACTTTGATTTACTGAGTTTACAAAAACAAGCATATTAAAATGAGACCTATATACACACACACTCACTGGTCACTTTATTAGGTACGCAGATCTTGTATCTACACTCATTGTCCATTTGATCAGCTCTACAATTACAGACTGTAGTTCATCTGTTACTCTCAGGACCCACTTAAGACCACCACAGAGCAGCTATTATTTTGATGGTAGATCTTACTCAGCACTGCATTGTCACTAATATGGTGGTGGTGTGTTAGTGTGTGTTGTGCTGGTTCAAGTAGATCAGATACAGAAGAGCTGTTGGAGGTTTTAAACATTTCCTCACTGTCCATCTATAAGATGCGTCTTCTTTGTTGGTCCACCTTGTAGATGTAGGGTCAGAGACAGAAGCTCATCTTTTGCTGCACAGTTTGTGTTAATCATCTTTTATTTCTTCATGGTGGTGGTCACAGGATAGTGCCCACCGGACACTGTTGGCTGGATAGTTTGGTTGGACCACTGTTCAGCAGTGACACTAAGGTGTTTAAAAACATCAGCAGCCCTGCTGTGTCTGATCCACTCACACCAGCACAACACACACTACTAACACACCACCACCACATCAGTGTCACTGCAGTGCTGAGAATGACCCACCTCCCTAGTAGTAGCTGCTCTGTGGTGGTCCTAAGAGGGTCCTGAAGATTGAAGAACAGGTGAAAGGAGAATAATAAAGTATACAGAGTAACAGATGAACTGCAGTCTGTAAGTGTAGAATTACAAAATAATTATAATAAGCGGAGCTGACAATGACAATGAGCGTACATCCAAGATCTGTGTACCTAATGAAGTGACATATATACATATATATATATATATTTTGTGTGTGTCGTGACAGAATAATTAGAATAATTTAGATTTAATTCTAATAATCAGGTATCAATATTATTACCATTATCAACAGATTCTGAGCATATGATCAAGATCATATTGGCCTTACTCTCTCACCTGAACCTGATTCTCTTTACTGGAAAAAGAATAAAATATACACACACACACACACACAGTTACGTTATAGCATCATCTCTGTATTATTAATTATCTGATACACATACAGACAGCACTACTGTAGCACCTTATCTTTAATAACACATAGACTAACTAACAGCACAGCAGCTGCAGCCTCTCTCTCTCTTTATAAACACTAAACAGACCACCTGCAGCATTAGGACTTCCAGTACTGGACTTCCTGACTAGATGACCGCAGGTGGTGAGGGTGGGTGACCGCATCTCTTCCACTCTGACTCTGAGCACGGGGGCCCCTCAGGGATGTGTACTCAGCCCCCTCCTGTACTCCCTGTACACTAATGAATGTGTAGCCAAACACTCCTCCAACCTCATCTTCAAATTCGAAGGAGATGATTGTGGACTACAGGAAGCAGCAGAAGGGTGGTCACTCTCCCCTTTACATCAACGGGGCTGAAGTGGAGAGAGTCAGCAGTGTTAAGTTCCTCGGCGTTCACCTCTCTGATGACCTCACCTGGTCCCTCCACACTAACACGATTGTGAGATGTGCCCGTCAGCGTCTCTTCTTCCTGCGCAGGCTCAGGAAGTTTGGACTGCCTCCTGATCTCCTCACCAGCTTCTATAGATGCACTATAGAGAGCATCCTAACGGGCTGCATCACTGTCTGGTACGGCAGCTGCACTGCCTGCGACCGCAAGGCCCTAAAAGGAGTGGTGAGGACAGCAGAATACATCACAGGCAACAAACTACCAGCCTTACAGGACATCTACCAGTCCCGCTGCCTGAGGAACAAACTACCAGCCTTACAGGACATCTATCAGTCCCGCTGCCTGAGGAACAAACTACCAGCCTTACAGGACATCTACCAGTCCCGCTGCCTGAGAAACAAACTACCAGCCTTACAGGACATCTACCAGTCCCGCTGCCTGAGGAACAAACTACCAGCCTTACAGGACATCTACCAGTCCCGCTGCCTGAGGAACAAACTACCAGCCTTACAGGACATCTATCAGTCCCGCTGCCTGAGAAACAAACTACCAGCCTTACAGGACATCTACCAGTCCCGCTGCCTGAGAAACAAACTACCAGCCTTACAGGACATCTACCAGTCCCGCTGCCTAAGGAACAAACTACCAGCCTTACAGGACATCTATCAGTCCCGCTGCCTGAGAAACAAACTACCAGCCTTACAGGACATCTATCAGTCCCGCTTCCTGAGGAACAAACTACCAGCCTTACAGGACATCTACCAGTCCCGCTGCCTGAGAAACAAACTACCAGCCTTACAGGACATCTACCAGTCCCACTGCCTGAGAAACAAACTACCAGCCTTACAGGACATCTATCAGTCCGGCTGCCTGAGAAACAAACTACCAGCCTTACAGGACATCTATCAGTCCCGCTGCCTGAGAAACAAACTACCAGCCTTACAGGACATCTATCAGTCCCGCTGCCTGAGGAACAAACTACCAGCCTTACAGGACATCTACCAGTCCCGCTGCCTGAGAAACAAACTACCAGCCTTACAGGACATCTACCAGTCCCACTGCCTGAGGAACAAACTACCAGCCTTACAGGACATCTATCAGTCCCGCTGCCTGAGAAACAAACTACCAGCCTTACAGGACATCTATCAGTCCCGCTGCCTGAGGAACAAACTACCAGCCTTACAGGACATCTACCAGTCCCGCTGCCTGAGGAACAAACTACCAGCCTTACAGGACATCTATTAGTCCCGCTGCCTGAGAAACAAACTACCAGCCTTACAGGACATCTATCAGTCCTGCTGCCTGAGGAACAAACTACCAGCCTTACAGGACATCTACCAGTCCCGCTGCCTGAGGAACAAACTACCAGCCTTACAGGACATCTATCAGTCCCTGAAGAAAATCCAGAAGATCAGGTCAGACAGAGGTCACCCAGCACACGACCTGTTCACTTTACTGCCATCAGGCAGGAGATTCCACATCCAGACCAGAACAACCAGCTACTGAACAGCTTCTACCCCCACGCCGTCAGACTCCTGAACAAACTGTGAGGCTGAAAGACCCCAATACCGTTCACTCCACCACTGATACACTATATTATATTATATTATATTATATTATATTATATTATATTATATTATATTATTTATTCTGATATCACTGCTATATATATTATGTTACACTTTTATATTATTTATTCTGATATTACTGTTTTATTACATTATGTTACACTGTTATATTATTTATTCTGATATTACTGTTTTATTACATTATGTTACACTGTTATATTATTTATTCTGATATTACTGTTTTATTACATTATGTTACACTTTCATATTATTTACTCTGATATTACTGTTTTATTACATTATGTTACACTGTTATATTATTTATTCTGATATTACTGTTTTATTACATTATGTTTCACTTTTATATTATTTATTCTGATATTACTGTTTTATTACATTATGTTACACTTTCATATTATTTACTCTGATATTACTGTTTTATTACATTATGTTACACTGTTATATTATTTATTCTGATATTACTGTTTTATTACATTATGTTACACTTTTATATTATTTATTCTGATATCACTCCTTTATTACATTATGTTACACTTTTATATTATTTATTCTGATATTACTGTTTTATTACATTATGTTTCACTTTTATATTATTTATTCTGATATTACTGTTTTATTACATTATGTTACACTTTTATATTATTTATTCTGATATCACTCCTTTATTACATTATGTTACACTTTTATATTATTTATTCTGATATTACTGTTTTATTACATTATGTTACACTTTTATATTATTTATTCTGATATTACTGCTTTATTACATTATGTTACACTTTTATATTATTTATTCTGATATCACTCCTTTATTACATTATGTTACACTGTTATATTATTTATTCTGATATTACTGTTTTATTACATTATGTTACACTTTTATATTATTTATTCTGATATTACTGTTTTATTACATTATGTTACACTTTTATATTATTTATTCTGATATCACTGCTATATATATGTTACACTTTTATATTATTTATTCTGATATTACTGTTTTATTACATTATGTTACACTGTTATATTATTTATTCTGATATTACTGTTTTATTACATTATGTTACACTTTTATATTATTTATTCTGATATCACTCCTTTATTACATTATGTTACACTTTTATATTATTTATTCTGATATTACTGTTTTATTACATTATGTTTCACTTTTATATTATTTATTCTGATATTACTGTTTTATTACATTATGTTACACTTTTATATTATTTATTCTGATATCACTCCTTTATTACATTATGTTACACTTTTATATTATTTATTCTGATATTACTGTTTTATTACATTATGTTACACTTTTATATTATTTATTCTGATATTACTGCTTTATTACATTATGTTACACTTTTATATTATTTATTCTGATATCACTCCTTTATTACATTATGTTACACTGTTATATTATTTATTCTGATATTACTGTTTTATTACATTATGTTACACTTTTATATTATTTATTCTGATATTACTGTTTTATTACATTATGTTACACTTTTATATTATTTATTCTGATATCACTGCTATATATATGTTACACTTTTATATTATTTATTCTGATATTACTGTTTTATTACATTATGTTACACTGTTATATTATTTATTCTGATATCACTCCTTTATTACATTATGTTACACTTTTATATTATTTATTCTGATTTCACTGCTTTGGACACTTTAAATAGATTTGTCTTCTTAGATAACCTGCCTATAAAAATTTTTTCACAGATGTCCTGTATATGTTATGTATATTTCTTGTGTATGTTTTGTATAGTCCTTAATATATTTCAGTTATAACTATATGTATATTTTAGCTTAGTTTTACTTTAATATTGTCTATTTATTGTATGTTTGTACTGTTTTATATATATAATGCTGCCCTGCTGTAGAGTTGTATCTGAGTCTCACCCCAAACATTTCAGTGCATGTTATGTCCTGACATGATGTGCAAATGACAAATAAACTTAAAACTTGAACTTGAGGAGCTGCTTTTCATTCTTAAAATAATTGGTTTAAACATGTACTCGCTATATACTCTCTATTTATCCTTTATGTACTGTCTATATACTGTCTATGTACTCTCTATGCACTCTTTGTACTCTCTATGTACTGTCTATATACTCTCTATGTACTGTCTATATACTCTCTATATACCCTATGTACTCTATGTACTGTCTATATACTGTCTATGTACTCTCTATGCACTCTATGTACTCTCTATGTACTCTCTATGTACTGTCTATATACCCTATGTACTCTATGTACTGTCTATATAGTGTCTATGTACTCTCTATGCACTCTATGTACTGTCTATGTACTGTCTATGTACTGTTAATGTACTCTTTATGGTTTTAACATTTCCACTTGTCAGAGACACATTACCATTAAAGAAAAAAGACTATAACTCTAAACTAGGGTTAGCTACGCCTCGCTCAGACACACACTCCTTACAGCCGGCCTTTCTGAACAGGCAGACTCCTGTACCACCCTGGACGGTTCTGCAAACCGGTCCTCAGAGTTCAGTCATTAGAAACAGGCTGGTTTATGATATTCACATCAAATACAGGAGGGTCCAAAAGAGTCAGCACCATTTACTCTCAACCTGCCCCCACGTTCTTTTCACTAAATCAGGATATGACTAATTATTAACTAATTATTAATATTATTCATTTACTATAACACTTTTAATATCAATGAATGGACTAAATTATATACATTTAATCTGTCTGTGATGTTCTGCCAGGCAGCTTCTCTGGACGTGTTATAATTATCATAAGGACGTAGAAGTAACTCCGGCTCAGCAAAAGCAGAAACTTCTTTCAGAAGCTCGTTCTTTCAGATCTCTCGACGTTGTTCTTGGTTCTGGAATATCGATTAGCGAGGCTGTTTAAAGACTGTGTGCGCTCCTGATGCTCGATTACAAAAGCCTGGATTGAATTAGTGGGAACTTGTATCTGGATTTTGTTAGACAAAAACAATCAGAATCATTTCAGCCTTGTGTCCTTTTTCTTTTTAAGCTGTTATTCTTATCAGCTCTGAGATGCACTAGCGTTAGAAACTCGCCGCTCTCTCTGTAAAGTGGACTAAACCGGATATGCAGACATTTTAAAAGAGCTTTTAAACCGAACAGGAACCCTAACAGAACCGTTCCGTTATTAGGGTGCAGGAATTTCTGATGATGACATCGAAGGTTTTCCAGAAATAGCTGAAGTGCGACCCTTTCTCAGGGTGGTCTCACGTAAGACCGTAAGAAAAAAACAAGTTCCAAAAATCGGGAGAAAAGGCAGTGGGACAAAGATGAACTACAAATCCCACAAAGCACTGTAAATGGCACAACAATCACTTCCCCTCCATTTCAGACGGGCGGTGTTTTATATTTCAGTGTGTTTTATTATTATTCAACCTGAAGCTGCTCACCTACTGAAATATCTACCTGAACAGTACACCAGCAACCTACAACGTAAACACAACCAGCAGGGGGTGCTCCTCCCCTAAGAGCTACACTGCTCAGGTGGTTTACAATCAGGTGTGACACCGGTCAACATTCATTTATTTAATTTATTAAAGGCAGGAGCCTTGTTAGAAGGAGTCAGTATTATAGCTACAGTCCAGTGGTTCTGGTACCGGAGGTCCACCTGCCGGTGTGGTGTTAAAGAAACCTGTCCAGGTGGGCTGAGTTTAGATTCTCTGCTAACCAGTCTTCCTCCTGGAGATCTACCTTCCTTCAGACTTCAGTTTCAACCTGCATCTAGCATGCTGCACCCACCTTACCCCACATCTGATAGAGCATCTGATCCAGCCAATCAAGAAGTTCTGAACAAGTGAGTTAGCTGGAGGGGTGTGGCAGGCTGGGGAGGACTTCCTCGACCAGGGCAGCTGCGAGTTACGCAAATATAGCACCACCGCACACGCCGCTGCTAAAGCTGATTTTTTAAAGAACTTCCAGCATCTTAATAATCAGAACATCTTTATTTGAATCCAAACCCACATTTAAGATTCGTAAAGTATTTCTGGTGGGATAAATTTCCACCTGCCGAGAGTTTTTGTACTTTTACAATTTGCACCGTTGCTCTACTGTTTGAGGAAGTGCTAAACTGCGTATGCTAATCATAAACAGTGAGAAACAGTTGGACTGTGCATGAACACACGAGCAGAACTTCAAAGGCTTTGCATCAGGACGTCAGCGCAGCTGCACACTGAGATGAAAACAGAGGTCCTCCTCCATCAGTCGCTGTAGGCACTGGGTGCGTCTCACGCCGTCGGGTCAGGAGTGCATTTTCTGGTGGTGGCGGGTGAGGTGGTACCGGCGTGCGAAGCTTTTCCCACACTGCGCGCAGGGGAACAGTTTGGTGCCCCTGTGAAGCTGCTGGTGGGCCCTGAGGCTCTGCGGCCGGCTGAAGCTCTTCCCGCAGTCGGGACACTGACACGGCCGCACGCCCGAGTGCTTCTGCTCGTGCCGCCTGAGGTCGCCCGACTGCCTGAAGCTCTCGCCGCACTCGGCGCAGAGGAAGGGCTTCTCGCCCGTGTGGGTGCGCATGTGGACGTTCAGCTGGCCCGAGTGCACGAAACTCTTGTCGCACTGGGAGCAGGCGTACGGCTTCACGCCCGTATGGATGCGCTGGTGCTGCTTGAGGCTGTTGAACCAGCTGAAGGCCTTACCGCAATCCGGACACAGGTACAGCTGGTCGCCCTGCCTGAAGCAGGCGTGGTTCTTGAAACCCCGGATTGTGCGGAAGATCTTGGAGCACTGCGTGCAGCTGTGGTCCTTGGACATCACGTCACCCTCGCCGAAGCTTAGGTACTTGGTGGTCATCTCTGGGTGGTGGCGGCGGACGTGCTTGTGCAGGTAGCGCTCGCCAGTGAAGGAGAAAGGGCAGTGGTCGCAGGCGTAGATGGTGGCGTCGGCCAGCGCGGCGCTCTGCCGGTGGGCGCTGCGGCGCGAGTGGCTCTCCTGGTGGCGCTTCAGACCGGACGACTGCGTGAAGGACTTGAGACACAGCGTGCAGCAGTACGGCCGCTCCTTCCCGTGAATGGTGCGCTCGTGTCGCCGGAGGTTGCACTGCCGGTTGAAATAGAGGCCGCAGCGGGAGCAGCCGTGGGGGCCGTCGCCCTGTTGGATGCAATCGTGGCTCTTCAAAAGATGCAGGTGGCTGAAAGTTCTCAGGCACTCGCCGCAGATGTGCGAAGATGTGGGCAGTTCCTGAGGTGGTCCGCCGTCTGTATTAGCGCTCGGTGGCACTGCTGAGTCGGGATGGTCCGTGGAGCTCTGCTCCTGAACTTTGTTCTTGATCGGCTGCTGAGGGTTTTTGTTTTTGGCTGGTCGACCTCGAGGTCGGCCGGTAGGTCCTTTCTTAGGGTGACCCCTGCTCCCGTTAGAGCTCCCAGCAGATCTCCGGAGCCTGGCAGGTGGTTCGTACGGAGGGTCATCTTTGTCCGGGACCTCCTCGGCTTGCACTGCACTGAAAGAGTGGCTCTCCACCAGTTTCAGGTACTCGCCGTGGTGGTGCCGTTTCAGATGTTTGTACAGATTAAGTTTAGCAACGAAAGAAAACGAGCACTCAGTACAAGAATAGATATCCAACGTCCTGGCCTCGCTCTCCTCCGCTTCCGGCTCCGTTTCATTCCGGTGAGTGTGCTGGTGTCTTTTCAACCCCGTCGCCTGACTGAAGCACTTCCTGCAGCGGCTGCAGCAATAAGGCTTCTCCTTCGAGTGGATGGTGCGCTGGTGTCTTTTTAAGTGGCACGGTCGCAAAAACGTTCTCCTGCATTCGCCACATTGGTTCTCCGGTACGCCGCTGTCTGCTCGGTCTGCCGCGTCGCTCAAAGTATTGATACGCGCATGCGCCGGTTCCGCCGTACCGGGTTTCTCCGCCTGGCCGCCACGAGCGGGAAACCGGCTCTGCAAAGATTCTGTGATTGGCTGCACCTGAGATGACGATGGTGCATCAGAGGCGAGCAGACACTGATCCAAGTTCATGACTGGCGTCTGTTCAACAGGCTCCAGAGTCTGAGCTTCTGACAAGTGTGGATACTCATCTGGGTGTGAGCGCCGGACGTGGCTCTGCAGGTAAGCAGCAGCGGGAAAAGCGTGCTGGCAGTAAGGACAGATTGAAACCTGCACCTCTTCATCACCTCCTCCTGCAGGAGAACGAGAGAAACATCAGTGGAACTCAAAACAAGTTTCTCTAGAAGGTTCCTCTGGTGAAGGTAAAAAGGAAACAGTACTGAGAAACAGTTTAATGTCCAGTAATCCAGGTGAAGTAGGTACAATTAGAGTTCACAATTAATTAATAAGACAATAATTAATAATTAATATCTGCATTTCAAAACAGTCATTCCGAGTGTGTGCTTATTTAGTTACAAGTAGAATCTACTGTGTATTTAGCGGAGATTTATTTAGGGGTATATTTATATATATATATAGATTAATAAACACTGGAATTCATAAAAAATTTGCATATTTATCATCATCAGTGTAAATAAAAACTAAATGTTTTAATATTTAATATAGCTCATGTACTGCTTTTTCTTTAGCGATCTTAACAGATTCAACCGTTTGTTCGATTGTGGTAAAGTGAGATGCTGGTGCTGTCGTCCCACCACTTGCATGCGGTCACTCTGCCGGAGTCGTTAGTCACACTCTGATAATGTTGTACATTCACTCCATACGTCCAAACAGAACTGATTCTATCTCTTTATCTTCTCCGAGTATGACTGCCCACCTGTCCTGACTGACACTGATGGAACACTGTCCGGCAGGTTCTCCTGCCACCTAAGTCACCCACCAGACTGATCGTCACGCCTCGATGTTACCCATGCCATACCAGCTACCTAGCTACTCTAACTAGTTTCCACCAACCTTCTCCCTTCATTAACTCTCATCATCATCATCATCATCACTCTCCCTGTTCTCAACTCATCAGAAGTACAAGTTGCTACACTCATTTAATCAGTACTGGTTGAGTAGTTTGATCAGAGGAGGATGGGTCGCCCCTTGTGAATCTTGGTTCCTCCCAAGGTTTCTTCCTCCAGGAGTTTCTCGTCGCCACTGTGTCCTATGGCTTGATCACTGGGGGGGTTTCTATGTTTGTTCTATGATTTTTATGGTTTCCTTCTGTGTTATTTCTTTTTAGGCTAATTTATTTATTTATGCTCGATTGAACTTTTCTTATAACTAACTTCCTGTAAAGCTGCTTTGTAACGACATCAGTTATTAAAAGCTCTACACAAATAAAACTGATTTGACCTCCACTCACTGTCCACTGTATCAGCTCCACTGACCACACAGGACCTCCACTCACTGTCCACTGTATCAGCTCCACTGACCATACAGGACCTCCACTCACTGTCCACTGTATCAGCTCCACTGACCACACAGGACCTCCACTCACTGTCCACTGTATCAGCTCCACTGACCACACAGGACCTCCACTCACTGTCCACTGTATCAGCTCCACTGACCACACAGGACCTCCACTCACTGTCCACTGTATCAGCTCCACTGACCACACAGGACCTCCACTCACTGTCCACTGTATCAGCTCCACTGACCATACAGGACCTCCACTCACTGTCCACTGTATCAGCTCCACTGACCACACAGGACCTCCACTCACTGTCCACTGTATCAGCTCCACTGACCACACAGGACCTCCACTCACTGTCCACTGTATCAGCTCCACTGACCATACAGGACCTCCACTCACTGTCCACTGTATCAGCTCCACTGACCATACAGGACCTCCACTCACTGTCCACTGTATCAGCTCCACTGACCATACAGGACCCCCACTCACTGTCCACTGTATCAGCTCCACTGACCATACAGGACCTCCACTCACTGTCCACTGTATCAGCTCCACTGACCATACAGGACCTCCACTCACTGTCCACTGTATCAGCTCCACTGACCATACAGGACCTCCACTCACTGTCCACTGTATCAGCTCCACTGACCATACAGGACCTCCACTCACTGTCCACTGTATCAGCTCCACTGACCATACAGGACCTCCACTCACTGACCACTGTATCAGCTCCACTGACCATACAGGACCTCCACTCACTGTCCACTGTATCAGCTCCACTGACCATACAGGACCTCCACTCACTGTCCACTGTATCAGCTCCACTGACCATACAGGACCTCCACTCACTGACCACTGTATCAGCTCCACTGACCATACAGGACCACAACAGAGCAGATACTATTAGGGAGGTGAATCATTCTCAGCACTGCAGTGACACTGACGTGGTGGTGTGTTAGTGTGTGTTGTGCTGGTGTGAGTGAATCAGACACAGCAGTGCTGCTGGAACACTTCAGTGTCACGGCTGGACTGAAAATCGTCCACCAACCAAAACTATCCAGACAGCAGGAGGTTACCTATAGGGCCGCACTTCCTATTCCAGATCTTATCCCAGGTGGTGCTCAGGTTTTGGGCGTAATCCTCGGCATACCACACTCTCAGTTCCTGTCCGGACTGGATGGGGCGGCAGCAGCGGAACAGGATGCGCCCGCTCTGCTGAAACGCCACCAAGTTCTGTTCCTTCTCACTCCGAGAGCACACGACGTACCTGTGAACACAAAAGAGCTCGCATCACCGCAGACCTGTACACAAACAGCCAGGCTCAGAGCGTCTACCACTGCAAGAGTGAAAGAGTGAAAGAGTGAAAGAGTATCATTTACAATTTAACTCTCAGAAAGGTGAACAAAACAACACTCTTCATCTCCAGAAATGAACTAGAAGCACTTAATCCTATTTACCCCACAGAGACATGTAACACTCTTAACACCATCTTAAACACCATCACCACCACCATCCTAAACACCATCACCACCACCATCTTAAACACCATCACCACCACCATCCTAAACACCATCACCACCACCATCTTAAACACCATCACCACCACCACCATCGTAAACACCATCACCACCACTGTAAACACCATCACCACCACCATCTTAAACACCATCACCACCACCGCCATCCTAAACACCATCACCACCACTGTAAACACCATCACCACCACCATCTTAAACACCATCACCACCACCATCCTAAACACCATCACCACCACCACTGTAAACATCACCACCACCATCTTAAACACCATCACCACCACCATCCTAAACACCATCACCACCACCATCTTAAACACCATCACCACCACCACCATCGTAAACACCATCACCACCACTGTAAACACCATCACCACCACCATCTTAAACACCATCACCACCACCGCCATCCTAAACACCATCACCACCACTGTAAACACCATCACCACCACCACCATCTTAAACACCATCACCACCACCATCCTAAACACCATCACCACCACCACTGTAAACACCATCACCACTACCATCGTAAACACCATCACCACCACCATCCTAAACTCCATCACCACAACTGTAAACACCATCACCACCACCATCTTAAACACCATCACCACCACCATCTTAAAACACCATCACCACCACCATCCTAAACACCATCACCACCACCACTGTAAACATCACCACCACCACTGTAAACACCATCACCACCACTACTGTAAACACCATCACCACCACTGTAAACACCACCACCACCACCACCACTGTAAACACCACCACCACCACCACCACTGTAAACACCATCACCACCACCACTGTAAACACCATCACCACCACTGTAAACATCATCACCACCACTGTAAACACCACCACCACCACTGTAAACACCACCACCACCACTGTAAACACCATCACCACCACTGTAAACACCATCACCACCACCACCACCATCTTAAACACCATCACCGCCACTGTAAACACCATCACCACCACCACTGTAAACACCATCACCACCACTGTAAACACCATCACCACCACTGTAAACACCATCACCACCACTGTAAACATCACCACCACTGTAAACACCATCACCACCACTGTAAACATCATCACCACTACTGTAAACACCATCACCACCACTGTAAACACCACCACCACCACCACCACCACCATCTTAAACACCATCACCACCACTGTAAACACCATCACCACCACTGTAAACATCACCACCACTGTAAACACCATCACCACCACTGTAAACACCACCACCACCGTAAACACCATCAGCACCACCGTAAACACCATCACCACCACCGTAAACACCATCACCACCACTGTAAACACCATCACCACCACCACCATCTTAAACACCATCACCACCACTGTAAACACCATCACCACCACTACCATCTTAAACACCATCACCACCACTGTAAACACCATCACCACCACTGTAAACATCACCACCACTGTAAACACCATCACCACCACTGTAAACACCACCACCACTGTAAACACCATCACCACCACTGTAAACACCACCACTGTAAACACCATCACCACCACTGTAAACACCATCACCACCACTGTAAACACCATCACCACCACCACCACCATCTTAAACACCATCACCACCACTGTAAACACCATCACCACCACTGTAAACACCACCACCACTGTAAACACCATCACCACCACTGTAAACACCATCACCACCACCGTAAACACCACCACTGTAAACACCATCACCACCACTGTAAACACCATCACCACCACTGTAAACACCATCACCACCACTGTAAACATCACCACCACTGTGAACACCAAGCCAGCGTGTGAATCAGGAGAACACCAGCACTGACACTGACGCTTCTCAGGAAATAACAGCTGAAACCGATACGATTCTGATTATACTGCGCGTCAACAACTCACACAGTGATGTAGCGATTAGGGTAAAGTGATGATAGTGGTGGGCCGTATGGGCAGAAATAGCATAACCCATAATAACATAGCCCAGCCCTTCATCGGTGAGCGACTGATTGGGCTGAAAATTGATCTGAGATCGGTATCAGCCCCAAAAACACTTATCAGTAGCTGTTACTACAACAGAGAGGAACAAACTTCCTGTTAGTATCTATTACTGTCTATCGCTGAAGACGATCCAAACCGTAAAACTCCTCACCTCATCCAGTTCGAGTGAGTGTCCCTCTCTGCATCAACGTAATCGCACTGCTCACCTCCTCGCCATATCTGACAGATTACAGGTTAGCAGGTAAAGTTATACTTCATACACTCGTAACTCAGAAACAGATCAACAAAGCACATGAAGAACAGCTTCCAACTTCGTCCTTACCACCCACGAATAAACACTCTCCAGCGCCTTTTCCTGGCTGATCATCTCTCCATCCAACGGACCAAAATGCATTCCAGGAGGAATAACCGGGCCTTGGTTAAAAACCCCGAGTCCAGCTCCGGGAGATGTTGATCTACCGATGACCAGACCTTGTGGAAGAGTGAGAAGGGCCCTCTGAGGAGCTCCCAAAGGTGTGGGGGAGTCATGGGTGAACAATGGAGGACCATGAACCTCACACTGATCCAGATACAATTTACAGCAGGTCTCGCAGTCTGTTCAAGAGAGAAACATGAAGAAAGAACATGAAGACCTGGTAACAGTTAAACCAGCAGTACTGATAATAATAATAATAATAATAATAATAATAATAATAAAGAGGAAACTCACAGAAGTGCTCATCATTAAAAGTGTTTTCCTCCTGGATCTCAGTCTCCACTTCCACACTGCAGACCGTCACGGAGCCCTGAATCTCTAAATTCTGGTCTTCACCTGGTGGCAATCCTGACGAGGAGCAACATCTTCATTAACAGTGTTAATAAATCAGTGGTGTGAATAAGAACAAGCACATGAACAGAAGTTGTTCAGCCTCCTGATCAACAACTGACCTGAAAACCATCACAGCACAAACAACCCAAACCCACACTTTCTTAAACAAAACGATTAAACCCCATATACAAACAACGCAGAGATCTATAACCATATAATAATTAATTAATTAATAAAAAAATTAATAATTTAGTCCTATTTTCTACATGACAAGACTGTCAGATTTATTAACAGTTACGTTCATGTTTACCTGTTTAACAGAAAAGAATGTTTTATATCAAACTCTTACAGAGCGATTACTTAATGTAAACAAATGAAAATCTTAATGATTTTGAAAAATAAACCATGTCCTGGTAAAGTGGACGGTTTGGTTTACATTCAAAAACAGAACAGAGCAAATATTTAAACACCACCAACAAAACAACACCAACAACAATAACACCAACAAAACACCAACAACAAAACAACAACACCAACAATAAAACCAACAAAACACCAACAACACCAACAAAACAACAACAACACACCAACAAAACAACACCAACAACAATAACACCAACAAAACACCAACAACAAAACAACAACACCAACAATAAAACCAACAAAACACCAACAACAAAACAACACCACCAACAACAAAACAACACCACCAACAACAAAACAACACCACCAACAACAAAACAACACCAACAACAATAACACCAACAAAACACCAACAACAACACACCAACAAAACACCAACAACAAAACAACAACACCAACAATAAAACCAACAAAACACCAACAACAAAACAACAACACCAACAACAAAACAACAACACCAACAACAAAACAACAACACCAAAACAACAACACCAACAAAACAACAACACCAACAACAAAACCAACAACAAAACAACAACACCAACAACAAAACAACACCAACAACAAAACCAACAACAAAACAACACCAACAACAAAACAACACCAACACAACAACATCAACAACAAAACAACACCAACAAAACAACAACACCAACAAAACAACAACACCAAAACAACACCACCAACAAAACACCACCAACAAAACACCACCAACAAAACACCACCTAGC
>JAJQXZ010000042.1:20000-42500 GCA_021613375.1 Megaleporinus macrocephalus | reverse complement strand
TACACTGCTGTAGGCTGAGTGGGTGGAGTTAAACTGCTGTAGGCTGAGTGGGCGGAGTTACACTGCTGTAGGCTGAGTGGGCGGAGTTACACTAATTCTAATGAAGTTTACAGGGTGGTGTGTGATGAGAGGATCTGATCGGGTTTTAGATCATTATTAATTATTAATCCATTCATCAATAACGGCTGCTTCATTGTGTGTAACTGTGTTTGTGTGTTGTTTGTGTGTTGATGGTTGTTTGTGTGTTGATGGTTGTTTGTGTGTTGATGGTTGTTTGTGTTGATAGTTGTTTGTGTTTTGATGTTTGTTTGTGTGTTGACGGTTGTTTGTGTGTTGTTTGTGTGTTGATGGTTGTTTGTGTGTTGATGATTGTGTGTTTGTGTGTTGACGGTTGTTTGTGTGTTGATAGTTGTTTGTGTGTTGTTTGTGTGTTGGTTGTTTGTGTGTTGATAGTTGTTTGTGTGTTGATTGTGTGTTTGTGTGTTGACGGTTGTTTGTCTGTTGATAGTTGTTTGTGTGTTGTTTATTTGATGGCTGTTTGTGTTGATAGTTGTTTGTGTGTTGTTTGTGTGTTGATGGATGTTTGTGTGTTGTTTGTATGTTGATGGTTGTTTGTGTGTTGATAGTTGTTTGTGTGTTGACGATTGTTTGTGTGTTGTTTGTGTGTTGATAGTTGTTTGTGTGTTGTTTATGTGTCGACGATTGTTTGTGTGTTGTTTGTGTGTTGATTGTTGTTTGTGTGTTGATGGTTGTTTGTGTGTTGATAGTTGTTTGTGTGTTGACGATTGTTTGTGTGTTGTTTGTGTGTTGATAGTTGTTTGTGTGTTGTTTATGTGTCGACGATTGTTTGTGTGTTGTTTGTGTGTTGATGGATGTTTGTGTGTTGTTTGTGTGCTGATTGTTGTTTGTGTGTTGATGATTGTTTGTGTAGTTGTTTGTGTGTTGATAGTTGTTTGTGTGTTGTTTGTGTGTTGATAGTTGTTTGTCTGTTGTTTGTGTGCTGATGGTTGTTTGTGTGTTGATGATTGTTTGTGTAGTTGTTTGTGTGTTGATGGTTGTTTGTGTGTTGTTTGTATGTTGATGATTGTTTGTGTGTTGATGGTTGTTTGTGTGTTTGTGTGTTGATGGATGTTTGTGTGTTGTTTGTGCGCTGATTGTTGTTTGTGTGTTGATGATTGTTTGTGTAGTTGTTTGTGTGTTGATAGTTGTTTGTGTGTTGTTTGTGTTGATAGTTGTTTGTGTGTTGTTTGTGTGTTGATGGTTGTTTGTGTGTTGATAGTTGTTTGTGTGTTGTTTGTGTGTTGATGTTGTTTGTGTGTTGATAGTTGTTTGTGTGTTGCTTGTATGTTGATGATTGTTTGTGTGTTGATGGTTGTTTGTGTGTTGATAGTTGTTTGTGTGTTGTTTGTATGTTGATGATTGTGTGTTGATGGTTGTTTGTGTGTTTGTGTGTTGATGGATGTTTGTGTGTTGTTTGTGTGTTGATTGTTGTTTGTGTGTTGATGATTGTTTGTGTAGTTGTTTGAGTGTTGATAGTTGTTTGTGTGTTGTTTGTGTGTTGATTGTTGTTTGTGTGTTGATTGTTTGTGTAGTTGTTTGTGTGTTGATAGTTGTTTGTGTGTTGTTTGTGTGCTGATGGTTGTTTGTGTGTTGTTTGTGTGCTGATGGTTGTTTGTGTGTTGTTTGTGTGTTGATAGTTGTTTGTGTGTTGTTTGTGTGTTGATAGTTGTTTGTGTGTTGTTTGTGTGCTGATGGTTGTTTGTGTGTTGTTTGTGTGTTGTTTGTGTGTTGGTGTTGTTTGTGTGTTGATAGTTGTTTGTGTGTTGTTTGTATGTTGATGGTTGTTTGTGTGTTGATAGTTGTTTGTGTGTTGTTTGTATGTTGATGATTGTTTGTGTGTTGATGGTTGTTTGTGTGTTTGTGTGTTGATGGATGTTTGTGTGTTGTTTGTGTGTTGATTGTTGTTTGTGTGTTGATGATTGTTTTTGTAGTTGTTTGTGTGTTGATAGTTGTTTGTGTGTTGTTTGTGTGCTGATGGTTGTTTGTGTGTTGTTTGTGTAGTTGTTGCGTTTGCGGTGGCGTATAATCAGAACAGTGCTCTGATTGGACGGCGAGGTCTGATGCCCTGCAGAGAGTACCTGCGCAGTGTGAAGCGTTACGTGGGGGGGAAGATAGGTGGCGCCGCGCTGGCGTACGCTCCCTCTCTGCTCTGGTTCCTGGACTGGGAGGACATGGACGCCAGTCTGGACGGCTTGGCTCTGGCGGGACTGACGCTGTCCGGCTTCGTCCTCCTCTCAGGACGAGCCAACATGCTGATCATGGCTGGGCTGTGGATCCTCTATCACTCAGTAGTGAACGTCGGGCAGCTGTGGTGAGTCGCTGTGGTTCTGATCGGGTTTCGTTTTTGTGGACCAATATAAAACTAGTATTCTAATAATATTAATTACACTAATAATGATATTAATAACATTAATAATAATATTAATAACATTAATAATAATATGAATTACATCAATAATAATATTAATTACACTAATAATAATATTAATTACATACATAGTATTATAATAAAGACTCATAAAGACAGATTTAGGCTGTAAAGCTACAATAAGATCAGTTATGAACGGTAATGAACGGTAATGATCTGTAATGAACGGTAATGATTTGTAATGATCTGTAATGAACGGTAATGATTTGTAAGGTACGGTAATGATCTGTAATGAACGGTAATGATCTGTAATGAACGGTAATGATTTGTAATGATCTGTAATGAACTGTAATGATTTGTAAGGTACGGTAATGATCTGTAATGAACGGTAATGATCTGTAATGAACGGTAATGAACGGTAATGATTTGTAAGGTACGGTAATGATCTGTAATGAACGGTAATGAACGGTAATGATCTGTAATGAACGGTAATGATCTGTAATGAACGGTAATGATTTGTAAGGTACGGTAATGATCTGTAATGAACGGTAATGATCTGTAATGAACGGTAATTAACTGAAAGCGTCTCTGATTAAAAGCGTTTGTCTTTGTTTTTCTTTTGTAGGTATTCGTTTGGTGAGTGCGGCGCAGCGCGAGTGTTCGTTACTGTCTTCATGTAATTACTATAGTCTTAATGCAGGACATCATTAAGGGAGATGAAAGGAATGAAGATCTGAAACTGCTGAAGATCATCAGAAGAACGTTGTGTATAAATATTAATTAAAATAATCTTTGATGTTTTAATAGTTTACACTGTGAACAGTTGTGTAGTGGAAGGTGTTTTCAGATGTTCTGTTTAGATTTGTGCGTGTGTGTGTGTGTGTGTGTTTGTCTGTGTGTGTGTGTGTGTGTGTGTGTTTGTCTGTGTTTGTGTTTGTGTGTGTGTGTTTGTCTGTGTTTGTGTTTGTGTGTTTGTTTTGTTTGTGTGTGTGTGTGTGTGTACAGGTTGGGAAAGTCAGTTATTGGAAACGGGATTTCTGGGAATATTCCTGTGCCCGTTATGGAGTCTGGAGCAGATCCCCCGCCGATGCCCTCCGTCCCTCATCTCCATCTGGACGTTCCGCTGGCTCATAGTGCGGATCATGCTGGGAGCGGTGAGTGTTCCTGATCGTCCAATAGAATTTCGCATACAGAACACAGAAACTGAGACCCCTAACATCCACCTGGAAGACCCGCTAGACCCACCAACACTCTCCCCATCTGATAAACAGCACTTTGATTTTATGGAAACATCAAACTGCTTCACCACTGAATGGACTGACCACCCCAGAGTCCAGAACCTGTTTGGGGTTATTTGGATGGAACATTGGAGGAGAGTCTGAACTGAAAGAAAAGAAGCTGTAACTGAAAATAAACCGGCGCTAAACTGAAGCTCCGTCACAGACACACAGACTATGTTAACCTCCTACAGCAGCAGTGAGGGTCCACACACCATGTCTGCTCCACACAGAAACCTCGGTGTCACCAAATACAAGTGATGATGTGAATGCTGAAGAAACTGTGGTGTCTGATTCTCCTTCAGGGGCTGATAAAGATCAGAGGAGATCGTTGCTGGAGAGATCTGACCTGCATGGACTATCACTATGAGGTAAGTTATCAGTGATAGACTCCATAAAGAGCTTCCTTCACCGACCCTCTGCAGAAGTCGAGTCAATTCAGACACGTTTAAATCATTCAGAGCAGTTTCCTCCATCAGAGACGTCTTCACCTCAGCATTTAAGAAGTTTTGACTGTGATGGACGCTGATCGATGCTGGATGCAGGTCTACGACTTTCTCAGGGTTAGTGTTAGTCTTAGTGTTATAGTTTAGGGTTAGTGTAAGGGTTAGTGTTTAGGGTTAGTGTTAGTGTTAGGGTTTAGTGTTAGTGTTTAGGGTTAGTGTTAGGGTTAGTGTTAGGGTTAGTGTTAGGGTTAGTGTTTAGGGTTAGGGTTTAGTGTTAGAGTTTAGGGTTAGGGTTAGTGTTTAGGGTTAGTGTTTAGGGTTAGTGTAAGGGTTAGTGTTAGGGTTAGTGTTTAGGGGTTAGTGTTTAGGGTTAGTGTTTAGTGTTTAGTGTTAAGGTTAGTGTTTAGTGTTAGTGTTTAGTGTTAGGGTTCGTGTTTAGTGTTTAGGGTTAGGGTTAGTGTTTAGTGTTAGGGTTAGTGTTTAGTGTTAGGCTTAGTGTTTAGGGTTAGTGTTTAGTGTTAGGGTTAGTGTTAGGGTTAGTGTTTAGTGTTAGGGTTAGTGTTTAGTGTTAGGGTTAGTGTTTAGTGTTAGTGGTTAGGGTTAGTGTTTAGTGTTAGTGGTTAGGGTTAGTGTTAGGGTTAGTGTTTAGTGTTAGTGGTTAGTGTTAGGGTTAGTGTTTAGTGTTAGTGGTTACGGTTAGTGTTAGGGTTAGTGTTAGGGTTAGTGTTTAGTGTTAGGGTTAGTGTTTAGTGTTAGGGTGAGGGTTAGGGTTAGTGTTTAGTGTTAGTGGTTACGGTTAGTGTTAGGGTTAGTGTTAGGGTTAGTGTTTAGTGTTAGGGTTAGTGTTTAGTGTTAGTGGTTAGGGTTAGTGTTAGGGTTAGTGTTTAGTGTTAGTGGTTACGGTTAGTGTTAGGGTTAGTGTTTAGTGTTAGGGTTAGTGTTTAGTGTTAGGGTGAGGGAGAAACTGAAACTGATTATCAGAAACACTGATCAACTGAAATAACAAAACAATCAGATAAAGCTAAAGCAAAAGGGAGTCTAGGGTTAGGGTTTGGGTTTAGGGTTAGTGTTTAGTGTTAGGGTTAGTGTTAGGGTTAGTGTTTAGTGTTAGGGTTAGTGTTTAGTGTTAGGGTTAGTGTTTAGTGTTAGTGTTAGTGGTTAGGGTTAGTGTTAGGGTTAGTGTTTAGTGTTAGTGGTTAGTGTTAGGGTTAGTGTTTAGTGTTAGTGGTTATGGTTAGTGTTAGGGTTAGTTTTAGGGTTAGTGTTTAGTGTTAGGGTTAGTGTTTAGGGTTAGGGTTTAGTGTTAGAGTTTAGGGTTAGGGTTAGTGTTTAGGGTTAGTGTTTAGGGTTAGTGTAAGGGTTAGTGTTAGGGTTAGTGTTTAGGGGGTTAGTGTTTAGGGTTAGTGTTTAGTGTTTAGTGTTAAGGTTAGTGTTTAGTGTTAGTGTTTAGTGTTAGGGTTCGTGTTTAGTGTTTAGGGTTAGGGTTAGTGTTTAGTGTTAGGGTTAGTGTTTAGTGTTAGGCTTAGTGTTTAGGGTTAGTGTTTAGTGTTAGGGTTAGTGTTAGGGTTAGTGTTTAGTGTTAGGGTTAGTGTTTAGTGTTAGGGTTAGTGTTTAGTGTTAGTGGTTAGGGTTAGTGTTTAGTGTTAGTGGTTAGGGTTAGTGTTAGGGTTAGTGTTTAGTGTTAGTGGTTAGTGTTAGGGTTAGTGTTTAGTGTTAGTGGTTACGGTTAGTGTTAGGGTTAGTGTTAGGGTTAGTGTTTAGTGTTAGGGTTAGTGTTTAGTGTTAGGGTGAGGGTTAGGGTTAGTGTTTAGTGTTAGTGGTTACGGTTAGTGTTAGGGTTAGTGTTAGGGTTAGTGTTTAGTGTTAGGGTTAGTGTTTAGTGTTAGTGGTTAGGGGTTAGTGTTAGGGTTAGTGTTTAGTGTTAGTGGTTACGGTTAGTGTTAGGGTTAGTGTTTAGTGTTAGGGTTAGTGTTTAGTGTTAGGGTGAGGGAGAAACTGAAACTGATTATCAGAAACACTGATCAACTGAAATAACAAAACAATCAGATAAAGCTAAAGCAAAAGGGAGTCTAGGGTTAGGGTTTGGGTTTAGGGTTAGTGTTTAGTGTTAGGGTTAGTGTTAGGGTTAGTGTTTAGTGTTAGGGTTAGTGTTTAGTGTTAGGGTTAGTGTTTAGTGTTAGTGTTAGTGTTAGTGGTTAGGGTTAGTGTTAGGGTTAGTGTTTAGTGTTAGTGGTTAGTGTTAGGGTTAGTGTTTAGTGTTAGTGGTTATGGTTAGTGTTAGGGTTAGTTTTAGGGTTAGTGTTTAGTGTTAGGGTTAGTGTTTAGTGTTAGGGTGAGGGAGAAACTGAAACTGATTATCAGAAACACTGATCAACTGAAATAACAAAACAATCAGATAAAGCTAAAGCAAAAGGGAGTCTAGGGTTAGGGTTTGGGGTTAGGGTTAGTGTTAGGGTTAGCGTTTAGTGTTAGGGTTAGGGTTAGTGTTAGGGTTAGTGTTAGGGTTAGCGTTTAGTGTTAGGGTTAGGGTTAGCGTTAGTGTTAGGGTTAGGGTTAGTGTTAGGGTTAGTGTTAGGGTTAGTGTTTAGTGTTAGGGTTAGTGTTAGGGTTAGTGTTTAGTGTTAGGGTTAGTGTCTAGTGTTAGGGTTTAGTGTTAGGGTTAGGGTTAGTGTTAGGGTTAGTGTTAGAGTTAGTGTTTAGTGTTAGGGTTAGGGTTAGGGTTAGGACGGTAGTGTACACACAGACACGCTGATAGGACGGTAGTGTAAACACAGACACACTGATAGGACGGTAGTGTAAACACAGACATGCTGATAGGACGGTAGTGTAAACACAGACACGCTGATAGGACGGTAGTGTAAACACAGACACACTGATAGGACGGTAGTGTAAACACAGACATGCTGATAGGACGGTAGTGTAAACACAGACATGCTGATAGGACGGTAGTGTAAACACAGACATGCTGATAGGACGGGAGTGTAAACACAGACACACTGATAGGACGGTAGTGTAAACACAGACATGCTGATAGGACGGTAGTGTAAACACAGACATGCTGATAGGACGGGAGTGTAAACACAGACACACTGATAGGACGGTAGTGTAAACACAGACATGCTGATAGGACGGTAGTGTAAACACAGACATGCTGATAGGACGGTAGTGTAAACACAGACACGCTGATAGGACGGTAGTGTAAACACAGACACACTGATAGGACGGTAGTGTAAACACAGACATGCTGATAGGACGGTAGTGTAAACACAGACATGCTGATAGGACGGTAGTGTAAACACAGACACGCTGATAGGACGGTAGTGTAAACACAGACACACTGATAGGACGGTAGTGTAAACACAGACATGCTGATAGGACGGTAGTGTAAACACAGACATGCTGATAGGACGGTAGTGTAAACACAGACATGCTGATAGGACGGTAGTGTAAACACAGACACGCTGATAGGACGGTAGTGTAAACACAGACACACTGATAGGACGGTAGTGTAAACACAGACATGCTGATAGGACGGTAGTGTAAACACAGACACGCTGATAGGACGGTAGTGTAAACACAGACATGCTGATAGGACGGTAGTGTAAACACAGACATGCTGATAGGACGGTAGTGTAAACACAGACACGTTGATAGGACGGTAGTGTAAACACAGACACGTTGATAGGACGGTAGTGTAAACACAGACGCGCTGATAGGACGGGAGTGTAAACACAGACGCGCTGATAGGACGGGAGTGTAAACACAGACGCGCTGATAGGACGGGAGTGTAAACACAGACGCGCTGATAGGACGGGAGTGTAAACACAGACGCGCTGATAGGACGGGAGTGTAAACACAGACGCGCTGATAGGACGGTAGTGTAAACACAGACACTTTGATAGGACGATAGTGTAAACACAGACACGTTGATAGGACGGTAGTGTAAACACAGACGCGCTGATAGGACGGGAGTGTAAACACAGACGCGCTGATAGGACGGGAGTGTAAACACAGACATGCTGATAGGACGGGAGTGTAAACACAGACACGCTGATAGGACGGGAGTGTAAACACAGACACGTTGATAGGACGGGAGTGTAAACACAGACACGTTGATAGGACGGTAGTGTAAACACAGACACGTTGATAGGACGGGAGTGTAAACACAGACACGCTGATAGGACGGGAGTGTAAACACAGACGCGCTGATAGGACAGGAGTGTAAACACAGACGCGCTGATAGGACGGGAGTGTAAACACAGACGCGCTGATAGGACAGGAGTGTAAACACAGACGCGCTGATAGGACAGGAGTGTAAACACAGACGCGCTGATAGGACAGGAGTGTAAACACAGACGCGCTGATAGGACGGGAGTGTAAACACAGACGCGCTGATAGGACGGGAGTGTAAACACAGACGCGCTGATAGGACGGGAGTGTAAACACAGACGCGCTGATAGGACGGGAGTGTAAACACAGACGCGCTGATAGGACGGGAGTGTAAACACAGACACGCTGATAGGACGGGAGTGTTAGGGTTAGGGGTCTGGACATGCCTTTGATCTGCTTTTGTTCTATTTAATAACTTCCTGTTCTGTTTGTCTCCTGTAGACGCAGCCTGTTCCGAACCCCGTCTCGTACTACCTGCACAGCTCCCCCTGGTGGTTCCATCGCTTTGAGACCCTCAGTAATCACTTCATCGAGCTGGTTGTGCCCTTCTTTACTTTCATGGGGCGACGGATGTGCCTGGTTAACGGAGCGCTGCAGATCCTCTTCCAGGTGAAGCTCCTGTAGCTGTAACTACGACAACATTCATCACATCCAGTTAAAAGAATAATTATAATTAACACAGTAACGAGCGCTGCTGATTAACAGCCACCGTATAGCAGATGACTGACAGCTGTTTAACAGATCAAACAGATCTTATATTGATCTTATATTGATCTTAACTTTGACAAGATTTTCAATGTTAAAGTCGGGAGTCGCTCAATGCTGTTTGCTTCCAGCAGAGGGCGGCAGCAGCACTTTGCTTAACCCCAACTCCAAACCCCTAAACTGCTAAAGCACTTTATAATAAGGAGTGAGAGTATTTTCAGTGTGTGGAGTGGTTCTGATACTGAGTGTGTGTGTGTGTGTGTGTGTGTGTGTAGGTGGTTCTGATAGTCAGTGGGAATCTGAGTTTCCTGAACTGGTTGACTATAGTTCCCAGTTTAGCCTGTTTTGATGACTCGGCGCTGGCGTTCCTGTTCCGGTCCTCCGGCGTGCCGAGGAAAACCGTCCTGAGGATCCAGAACGAGGATGCAGCAGAGCAGACTCCGCCTCCCACCGCCGGTACAGAGTGTCTGTTCTAAACTCTAATAGCCCTGAATTAATATTAATATTATTATTATTATTATTATTATTATTATTATTATTATTATTAATCAGGAATGTTAATAAGGCGAGTGGTGAACGTGGCTTTGGGAATATTAATCGCGTATCTCAGCGTTCCCGTGGTGATCAACCTCCTGAGTCCCAGGCAAGTGATGAACACCTCATTTGACCCTCTACGCATCGTCAACACCTACGGAGCTTTCGGCAGGTCTGTCTCACTCTCTCACTCTCTCTCTTTCTCACACTCTCTCTCTCTCTCTCTCTCACTCTCACTGTCTCTCATTCTTTCTTTTTCCCACACTCACACTGTCTCCCTCTCTCACTCTCTCTCTCTTTCTCACACTCTCTCACTCTCTCCCTTTCATACACTCATTGTCTCACTCTCTTACTCTCTCACTCACTCTCACACTCTCCCTCCCTCTCTGTATCACACTCTCTCTCTCTCTCTATATCACACTGTCTCACTCTCTAACTGTTTCTCTTTCTGTATCACACTGTCTCACTCTCATTGTCTCAATCTCTCACTCTCTCTCTCTCTCTCTCTCCCTGTGCAGTATCACTAAGGAGAGGACGGAGGTGGTGTTCCAGGGAACTCTAAGTGAAGACCCCAGTGCGGAGGGGGTGGTGTGGGAGGAGTATGAGTTCCTGTGTAAACCGGGCGCGGTGGACCGGAGACCCTGTCTCGTGTCTCCGTATCACTACAGACTGGACTGGCTCATGTGGTTCGCAGCCTTCCAGGTGAGGACGAGACCAACGGGTTTAATTAGGAACCGATTATCATCTGCAGGTGATCAGAACTGTTTTTGTCTCTTTCACCAAAAGTATCTGGACAGCCTTTCACGTTCATTACTGACGTAGCCAGTTTAATCAGTCCGATTGATGCCGTTTCACAGGAACTGCTTTAGGAAAGATTTGATTTGAAGATTTGAATGTAAGCACCGGTCACAATTAGAGATGGAGGGATCGATTGGCTATGTATCGGTGATCACCGATTTTTAATTAAAATATGTGATCGGCCAGTATTTCTCCAGTTTAGTCGATCCCGAGAGCCGATCGATGGCGTTAAACAAATGAGCCTAATTTCTGTATTTCCAGCTAGCGGTTCATCCAGGAAGAGGAGAACCTCCTCCCGTCAGATCCCTGCACCTCCTCTCTGAACCACTAGGTGGAAACACATACACTTTCATTTTCTACAGACTAAAGCAGCGAGAAAACGTCCGTCTGACAGTGTTTACCGTACGAGACTCAGACTTTAAAAAATAGTAACATCAGAGTCTCTCACTGAGAAACCAAGACAAACACATTTAACTACTAATCTGATATTAATCTGATATTAATCTGATACTAATCTGATATTAATCTGATACTAATCTGATATTAATCTGATACCAATCTGATATTAATCTGATATTAATCTGATAATAATCTGATATTAATCTGATATTAATCTGATGCTAATCTGATACTAATCTGATATAATTCTGATACTAATCTGATATTAATCTGATACTAATCTGATATTAATCTGATATAATTCTGATACTAATCTGATATTAATCTGATACTAATCTAATATTAATCTGATACTAATCTGATATTAATCTGATATAATTCTGATACTAATCTGATATTAATCTGATACTAATCTGATATTAATCTGATATAATTCTGATACTAATCTGATACTAATCTGATATTAATCTGATATTAATCTGATACTAATCTGATACTAATCTGATATTAATCTGATATAATTCTGATACTAATCTGATATTAATCTGATACTAATCTGATACTAATCTGATATTAATCTGATACTAATCTGATACTAATCTGATATTAATCTGATATAATTCTGATACTAATCTGATATTAATCTGATATTAATCTGATATAATTCTGATACTAATCTGATATTAATCTGATATTAATCTGATATTAATCTGATACTAATCTGATACTAATCTGATACAGCACCACGCGGCTGAATACAGTGAGTATCAGTAACAGCAGAGCTAGCACACACAGCTAACACAAACTAATAACCCAGAAACCCGTACAGACCAGATCTGACCGGTACGAACAGAACAGCAGCTACAATTCAATATTCTACATTTAATGATTACAGATTTAGTTTAAAATAACAGAGTCTGAGTTTAATGACTGCAGTTCTGACTGAATTTATTTAATTAGTTTTTTAGTTTTAAATTAAGGTCTAATGTTTGAATTTTTGGAGATATCTGTTTGATGTACTTTGTTTATTTACTGATAATTTAGTTAATAATATTATACTGTTTTATATGAGCTCGTTAAAAATAGTAATAATCTGTTTAGATCATGTTTCATGTCTGGCTTGCGCTAATAACTACATGTAGCCCCGCCCTCTATCGGTATCGGCCAATCGCGCTGAAAGGTGATCCGCGATCGGAATTGGCCTCAAATCACAACCAGTCTCTCTCTCTCTATTTCTCTATTTAACTCTCTCTTTCTCTTTCTCTCTCTATTTCTCTATTTAACTCTCTCTCTCTATTTCTCTATTTCTCTCTTTCTTTTTCTCTCTCTCTATTTCTCTATTTCTCTCTCTGTCTCTATTTCTCTCTCTCTCCCCTCTCTATTTAACTCTTTCTCTTTCTCTATTTAACTCTCTCTTTCTCTTTCTCTCTCTATTTCTCTATTTAACTCTCTTTCTCTTTCTCTCTCTCTCTCTCTATTTCTTTATTTCTCTCTCTCTCCCCTCTCTATTTAACTCTCTCTCTCTTTCTCTCTCTTTTTCTCTTTCTCTCTCTCTATTTCTCTCTATTTCTCTCTCTCTATTTCTCTATTTCTCTCTCTCCCCCCTCTCTATTTAACTCTCTTTCTCTTTCTCTCTCTATTTCTCTCTATTTCTCTCTCTCTCTCCCCTCTTTATTTAACTCTCTCTTTCTCTTTCTCTCTCTATTTAACTCTCTCTTTCTCTTTCTCTATTTCTCTTTTTCTCTCTCTCTATTTCTCTCTATTTCTCTCTCTCTCCCTCTCTATTTCTCTCTCTTTCTCTTTCTCTCTCTATTTCTCTATTTCTCTCTCTATTTCTCTCTCTCGATTTCTCTATTTTTCTCTCTCCCCTCTCTATTTAACTCTCTTTCTCTTTTTTTCTCTCTCTCTCTCTCTCCCTCTCTATTTAACTCTCTTTCTCTCTCTATTTCTCTCTCTCTCTATTTCTCTCTCTCTCTATTTCTCTCTCTCCCCTCTCTATTTAACTCTCTTTCTCTTTCTCTCTCTATTTCTCTATTTCTCTCTCTCCCCTCTCTATTTAACTCTCTCTTTCTCTCTCTATTTCTTTATTTCTCTCTCCCCTCTCTGTTTAACTCTCTTTCTCTCTCTTTCTCTATTTCTCTCTTTCTTTTTCTCTCTCTATTTCTCTCTATTTATTTCTCTCTCTCTCTGTCTCTATTTCTCTCTCTCTCCCCTCTCTATTTAACTCTCCTTCTCTTTCTCTCTCTATTTCTCTCTATTTCTCTCTCTCTCTCCCCTCTCTATTTAACTCTTTCTCTTTCTCTCTCTATTTCTCTATTTAACTCTCTCTTTCTCTCTCTATTTCTCTCTATTTCTCTCTCTCCCCTCTATTTAACTCTCTTTCTCTTTCTATTTCTCTATTTCTCTCTCTCTATTTCTCTCTCTCTCTGTGTCTCTCTATTTCCATATTTCTCTCTCTCTCTCTCTCTCTCTCTCTCTCTCTCTCTCTCTCTATTTCTCTCTCCCCTCTCTATTTAACTCTCTTTCTCTTTCTCTCTATTTCTCTCTCTATTTCTTTCTCTCTCTCTCTCTCTCAGACGTATGAACAGAACGAGTGGATTATTCAGATGGCGGGTCGACTGTTGGCGAATGACTCCACTGTTCTGTCTGTAATGGGACGGAATCCGTTCGAGGGTCGAGAGAAGCCGCGGTGAGACTCTAATAAACTCCGTCCGGTGAACATCACAGGCTCCCTTTTCGTAACTAATGTTAAAATTAAGTTTGTTTCCATGGAGACAAAGGGTTGATTGATCTAAGGCTGTCTATACGTCCGGAGTTTAAACGGAATCTTTTCACTGGTGCTGGAGTCGGTTGGTCTAAAGTTCTGTTGTGTGTTCAGGTGGATCCGAGGAGAACATTTCAGGTACAAGTTCACTAAACCAGGCAGCGCCAGCGCCGCCAGGGGGAACTGGTGGGTCAGGAAACGGATCGGACCATACTTCCCCCCCGTCAACCTGGAGGGTCTCAGGAAGTACTTTCAGTCCAGGAGTTGGCCTCAACCAGACAGCTACTGACCCGACTCACTGAGTCACTAATCCAGCTCACTGACCCGACTCACTGAATCACTAATCCAGCTCACTGACCCGACTCACTGAATCACTAATCCAGCTCACTGACCCGACTCACTGAATCACTAATCCAGCTCACTGACCCGACTCACTGAATCACTAATCCAGCTCACTGACCCGACTCACTGAATCACTAATCCAGCTCACTGACCCGACTCACTGAATCACTAATCCAGCTCACTGACCCGACTCACTGAATCACTAATCCAGCTCACTGACTCGACTCACTGAATCACTAATCCAGCTCACTGACCCGACTCACTGAGTCACTAATCCAGCTCACTGACCCGACTCACTGAATCACTAATCCAGCTAACTGACCCGACTCACTGAATCACTAATCCAGCTCACTGACCCGACTCACTGAATCACTAATCCAGCTCACTGACCCGACTCACTGAGTCACTAATCCAGCTCACTGACCCGACTCACTGAATCACTAATCCAGCTAACTGACCCGACTCACTGAATCACTAATCCAGCTAACTGACCCGACTCACTGAATCACTAATCCAGCTAACTGACCCGACTCACTGACCCGACTCACTGAATCACTAATCCAGCTCACTGACCCGACTCACTGAATCACTAATCCAGCTAACTGACCCGACTCACTGACCCGACTCACTGACCCGACTCACTGGCTGAATAAGGTGACTCACTGTTCTACATCCGGACAGTTTTAAAGAGCTCAGAGGAGTTTAGTGACCTTCAGGAGAAACACGCTCACCTGCTCAGGTGTATCAGAAGGAAGTGTGCAACACGTGGGGAATCGAGTGTCTGTATGTGATACGACTGACTCTAGAAATAAATCACACCCTGTTTACTGCACTGGTATCGACTCTGACTCTTATTATTGAAGCTCAAAGGTATTAAAGAATGTAACCATCGAAAAGTCACCAGCAACTCCAACCACCTCCAGGACTGTTCCAGGACTCGCGCCGCAACTGAAATAACATCAACAACCAAATTCATTTTAGCCGAATTTTCCAGAGACTGTCCGATTATTTATGCTCATCGTGAACAGATAGTCTAAGGTGTCTTAGAAAATAAAAAATGTGTTTGGAAAATATTAAGAGAAGAAATGTTTATACGACACTGATAACGTTTAAGAACTCTTCCAGGTTCTCTGTTCCAGGTTCTACGTTCCAGGTTCTACGTACCTGATAAAGACTGAGCAGTGAGGAAGACGCGGTGTGTCGTATGAACCTCTGATTGGCGGGACTGCGGTCAGACGTGGAGTCGAGCGTATCATTTACATAAAGCACGCTGGAATTCAGGCAGGAGGTTCTTTTGGGAGCCAATAAAACAGTGTTTAACAGAGAGGGAGCCAATGGCTGTGCTGGTAGGCGGGGTTTAAGACTGTGACTGTGCTGACCAAACTTCAGCAGTGGTGATGACGAGAATAGCGTGGAGCACGTCTCAGCTGGTGATGAGTTGTGATGATTATGTGATGATGTCATATGTAAATGCTGTATTATTGCAGCGTGTGACTCGAGCTCTGTTTATTTTGTGGGCGGAGTCTGTAGAATAAAGTGTAATATAGTGTGTGTGATATTTGTTTATATTAATATGCATGTAAAATAAATACATTCTCTTTTGTAACTGTTATTATTGTATTGTTATTGATGTTATTGTTTATATTGATGATAACTTTGATTAGTTATCTGTGAATCAGACGTGAGTTTGAAGGTACAGATACACTGAAGCTGATTAATATTAATATATTTCTATTATATTTCTATTCTTCTTAGTCAGAGCGATTACAGCGAGATCAAACGCCGAGTCACTAATCACGATTCATCCCTTTAGTCTGATTTCTTCAAAATTCAGTGTTTAAGGTATAAACACATTCAAAGTGGGGTTTATGTGAAATAGTTCAGTTTACAGTAATGATGTTTACAGTAATGATGTTTACATTGTTTACTATGTTTTCTTTGGGGACTGTTTTAACCTGTGTGTTATTAATGTTTAAGGTTTGTTTGGTGTTTATTAGTGGGTGGATTGTTGTTGGGAGTGGGTGGATTGTTGTTGGGAGTGGGTGGATTGTGGTTGGAGTGGGTGGATTGTGGTTGGAGTGGGTGGATTGTTGTTGGGAGTGGGTGGATTGTTGTTGGGAGTGGGTGGATTGTTGTTGGAGTGGGTGGATTGTTGTTGGAGTGGGTGGATTGTTGTTGGAGTGGGTGGATTGTGGTTGGGAGTGGGTGGATTGTTGTTGGGAGTGGGTGGATTGTTGTTGGAGTGGGTGGATTGTGGTTGGAGTGGGTGGATTGTGGTTGGAGTGGGTGGATTGTGGTTGGAGTGGGTGGATTGTGGTGGGAGTGGGTGGGTTGTGGTTGGAGTGGGTGGTTTGTTGTTGGGAGTGGGTGGATTGTTGTTGGAGTGGGTGGATTGTGGTTGGGAGTGGGTGGATTGTGGTTGGGAGTGGGTGGATTGTGGTTGGGAGTGGGTGGATTGTTGTTGGAGTGGGTGGATTGTTGTTGGAGTGGGTGGATTGTGGTTGGGAGTGGGTGGATTGTTGTTGGAGTGGGTGGATTGTGGTTGGAGTGGGTGGATTGTGGTTGGGAGTGGGTGGATTGTGGTTGGGAGTGGGTGGATTGTTGTTGGGAGTGGGTGGATTGTGGTTGGGAGTGGGTGGATTGTGGTTGGGAGTGGGTAGATTGTCGTTGGAGTGGGTGGATTGTGGTTGGAGTGGGTGGATTGTTGTTGGAATGGGTGGATTGTTGTTGGAATGGGTGGATTGTGGTTGGAGTGGGTGGATTGTGGTTGGAGTGGGTGGATTGTCGTTGGAGTGGGTGGATTGTTGTTGGGAGTGGGTGGATTGTTGTTGGGAGTGGGTGGATTGTGGTGGGAGTGGGTGGATTGTGGTTGGAATGGGTGGATTGTTGTTGGAATGGGTGGATTGTGGTTGGAGTGGGTGGATTGTGGTTGGAGTGGGTGGATTGTTGTTGGGAGTGGGTGGATTGTGGTTGGGAGTGGGTGGATTGTGGTTGGGAGTGGGTGGATTGTCGTTGGAGTGGGTGGATTGTGGTTGGAGTGGGTGGATTGTTGTTGGAATGGGTGGATTGTTGTTGGAATGGGTGGATTGTGGTTGGAGTGGGTGGATTGTCGTTGGAGTGGGTGGATTGTTGTTGGGAGTGGGTGGATTGTTGTTGGGAGTGGGTGGATTGTGGTGGGAGTGGGTGGATTGTGGTTGGAATGGGTGGATTGTTGTTGGAATGGGTGGATTGTGGTTGGAGTGGGTGGATTGTGGTTGGAGTGGGTGGATTGTGGTTGGGAGTGGGTGGATTGTGGTTGGGAGTGGATGGATTGTCGTTGGAGTGGGTGGATTGTGGTTGGAATGGGTGGATTGTTGTTGGAATGGGTGGATTGTTGTTGGAATGGGTGGATTGTGGTTGGAGTGGGTGGATTGTGGTTGGAGTGGGTGGATTGTCGTTGGAGTGGGTGGATTGTCGTTGGGAGTGGGTGGATTGTGGTGGGAGTGGGTGGATTGTGGTGGGAGTGGGTGGATTGTTGTTGGGGTGGGTGGATTGTGGTGGGAGTGGGTGGATTGTGGTTGGAGTGGGTGGATTGTGGTTGGAGTGGGTGGATTGTGGTTGGAGTGGGTGGATTGTTGTTGGAGTGGGTGGATTGTGGTTGGGAGTGGGTGGATTGTGGTTGGGAGTGGGTGGATTGTGGTTGGAGTGGGTGGATTGTGGTGGGAGTGGGTGGATTGTGGTGGGAGTGGGTGGATTGTGGTGGGAGTGGGTGGATTGTGGTTGGGAGTGGGTGGATTGTGGTTGGAGTGGGTGGATTGTGGTGGGAGTGGGTGGATTGTGGTTGGAGTGGGTGGATTGTGGTTGGGAGTGGGTGGATTGTGGTGGGAGTGGGTGGATTGTGGTTGGGAGTGGGTGGATTGTGGTTGGAGTGGGTGGATTGTGGTGGGAGTGGGTGGATTGTGGTTGGAGTGGGTGGATTGTGGTTGGAGTGGGTGGATTGTGGTTGGAGTGGGTGGATTGTGGTTGGGAGTGGGTGGATTGTGGTCGGAGTGGGTGGATTGTGGTTGGAGTGGGTGGATTGTGGTTGGAGTGGGTGGATTGTGGTGGGAGTGGGTGGATTGTGGTGGGAGTGGGTGGATTGTGGTTGGAGTGGGTGGATTGTGGTTGGAGTGGGTGGATTGTGGTTGGAGTGGGTGGGGGCGGGCTGTGGCTCGGAGGGGGCAGGTCCTTGCTCTGCTGGCAGCTGACTAGTTTTGAGGCTCCTCAGTTCCTCCCTGTCTCGAAATTGGTCTTTTATGGTGTTGGGGTTCTTCAACAGGTCCAGCTCTACATCAGACAGACACAGGCTCTGTCTCAGCTGGAACACTGTGCTGTGTAGTTGAGTATACTGCGCTGTGTAGTTCAGTATACTGCGCTGTGTGGTTCAGTATACTGTGCTGTGTAGTTCAGTATACTGCGCTGTGGTTCAGTATACTGTGCTGTGTAGTTCAGTATACTGTGCTGTGTAGTTGAGTATACTGTGCTGTGTGGTTCAGTATACTGCGCTGTGTGGTTCAGTATACTGTGCTGTGTAGTTCAGTATACTGTGCTGTGTAGTTCAGTATACTGTGCTGTGTAGTTCAGTATACTGCGCTGTGGTTCAGTATACTGTGCTGTGTAGTTCAGTATACTGCGCTGTGGTTCAGTATACTGTGCTGTGTAGTTCAGTATACTGTGCTGTGTAGTTCAGTATACTGCGCTGTGTAGTTCAGTATACTGCGCTGTGTAGTTCAGTATACTGCGCTGTGGTTCAGTATACTGCGCTGTGTAGTTCAGTATACTGCGCTGTGTGGTTCAGTATACTGTGCTGTGTGGTTCAGTATACTGCGCTGTGTGCTTCAGTATACTGTGCTGTGTAGTTCAGTATACTGTGCTGTGTAGTTCAGTATACTGCGCTGTGGTTCAGTATACTGCGCTGTGTAGTTCAGTATACTGCGCTGTGTGGTTCAGTATACTGTGCTGTGTGGTTCAGTATACTGTGCTGTGTGGTTCAGTATACTGCGCTGTGTGGTTCAGTATACTGTGCTGTGTGGTTCAGTATACTGCGCTGTGTGGTTCAGTATACTGTGCTGTGTGGTTCAGTATACTGCGCTGTGTGGTTCAGTATACTGTGCTGTGTAGTTCAGTATACTGCGCTGTGTAGTTCAGTATACTGTGCTGTGTGGTTCAGTATACTGTGCTGTGTGGTTGAGTATACTGCGCTGTGTGGTTCAGTATACTGCGCTGTGTAGTTCAGTATACTGCGCTGTGTGGTTCAGTATACTGCGCTGTGTGGTTCAGTATACTGCGCTGTGTAGTTCAGTATACTGCGCTGTGTGGTTCAGTATACTGTGCTGTGTGGTTCAGTATACTGTGCTGTGTAGTTCAGTATACTGCGCTGTGGTTCAGTATACTGTGCTGTGTAGTTCAGTATACTGTGCTGTGTAGTTGAGTATACTGTGCTGTGTAGTTGAGTATACTGTGCTGTGTGGTTGAGTATACTGTGTTGTGTGGTTCAGTATACTGTGCTGTGTGGTTCAGTATACTGCGCTGTGGTTCAGTATACTGCGCTGTGTAGTTCAGTATACTGCGCTGTGTAGTTCAGTATACTGCGCTGTGTAGTTCAGTATACTGCGCTGTGTGGTTGAGTATACTGTGCTGTGTGGTTCAGTATACTGTGCTGTGTGGTTCAGTATACTGTGCTGTGTGGTTGAGTATACTGCGCTGTGTAGTTCAGTATACTGCGCTGTGTGGTTCAGTATACTGCGCTGTGTGGTTCAGTATACTGCGCTGTGTAGTTGAGTATACTGTGCTGTGTGGTTCAGTATACTGCGCTGTGTGGTTGAGTATACTGCGCTGTGTGGTTCAGTATACTGCGCTGTGTAGTTGAGTATACTGCGCTGTGTAGTTGAGTATACTGCGCTGTGTAGTTGAGTATACTGCGCTGTGTAGTTCAGTATACTGCGCTGTGTAGTTCAGTATACTGCGCTGTGTAGTTCAGTATACTGCGCTGTGTGGTTCAGTATACTGTGCTGTGTGGTTCAGTATACTGCGCTGTGTGGTTGAGTATACTGCGCTGTGTGGTTCAGTATACTGCGCTGTGTGGTTCAGTATACTGTGCTGTGTGGTTCAGTATACTGCGCTGTGTGGTTCAGTATACTGCGCTGTGTGGTTCAGTATACTGTGCTGTGTGGTTCAGTATACTGCGCTGTGTAGTTGAGTATACTGTGCTGTGTGGTTGAGTATACTGTGCTGTGTGGTTGAGTATACTGTGCTGTGTGGTTGAGTATACTGTGCTGTGTGGTTGAGTATACTGCGCTGTGTGGTTCAGTATACTGCGCTGTGTAGTTGAGTATACTGCGCTGTGTGGTTCAGTATACTGCGCTGTGTGGTTCAGTATACTGCGCTGTGTGGTTCAGTATACTGCGCTGTGTGGTTCAGTATACTGTGCTGTGTAGTTGAGTATACTGTGCTGTGTGGTTGAGTATACTGCGCTGTGTAGTTGAGTATACTGCGCTGTGTGGTTCAGTATACTGTGCTGTGTAGTTGAGTATACTGTGCTGTGTAGTTGAGTATACTGTGCTGTGTAGTTGAGTATACTGTGCTGTGTGGTTGAGTATACTGTGCTGTGTAGTTGAGTATACTGTGCTGTGTAGTTGAGTATACTGCGCTGTGTGGTTCAGTATACTGTGCTGTGTAGTTGAGTATACTGTGCTGTGTAGTTGAGTATACTGTGCTGTGTGGTTCAGTATACTGTGCTGTGTGGTTCAGTATACTGTGCTGTGTAGTTGAGTATACTGTGCTGTGTAGTTGAGTATACTGTGCTGTGTGGTTCAGTATACTGTGCTGTGTGGTTCAGTATACTGTGCTGTGTGGTTCAGTATACTGCGCTGTGTGCTTCAGTATACTGTGCTGTGTAGTTCAGTATACTGTGCTGTGTAGTTCAGTATACTGCGCTGTGGTTCAGTATACTGCGCTGTGTAGTTCAGTATACTGCGCTGTGTGGTTCAGTATACTGTGCTGTGTGGTTCAGTATACTGCGCTGTGTGGTTCAGTATACTGCGCTGTGTAGTTGAGTATACTGTGCTGTGTAGTTGAGTATACTGTGCTGTGTGGTTCAGTATACTGTGCTGTTTGGTTCAGTATACTGTGCTGTGTAGTTCAGTATACTGCGCTGTGGTTCAGTATACTGCGCTGTGTAGTTGAGTATACTGCGCTGTGTGGTTCAGTATACTGTGCTGTGTAGTTGAGTATACTGTGCTGTGTAGTTGAGTATACTGTGCTGTGTGGTTCAGTATACTGCGCTGTGTAGTTCAGTATACTGCGCTGTGTGGTTCAGTATACTGCGCTGTGTAGTTCAGTATACTGTGCTGTGTGGTTCAGTATACTGTGCTGTGTGGTTCAGTATACTGCGCTGTGTAGTTCAGTATACTGTGCTGTGTGGTTGAGTATACTGCGCTGTGTGGTTCAGTATCAGTTTCAGTATTGATGAGATCACTGATCGGTTTCAGTATTGATGAGATCACTGATCGGTTTCAGTATTGATGAGATCACTGATCGGTTTCAGTATTGATGAGATCACTGATCGGTTTCAGTATTGATGAGATCACTAAAACTGTTGCGGTTTAAACACGAGAGCAGCTTTTTTCATTTTTTCATTGATTTGTTTTACATACATACATATAATACATACGTACATACTATACATACATCAACGTTAATAAAACACCCCCCCCATCAACCCCCCAAACCCCCAATCATCCCCTCCAAACCCCCCAATCAAACCCCCAAACCCCCCTCTTTTAGAATCCAGTTTAGACAGCATGCTGAGGTTAAAGTACTGATTCAGTACACACACACACACACGCACACAGACACACACACACACACACACACACACACACACACGCACACAGACACACACACACACACACACACACACATACATACAGACACAGACACAGACACACACACACACAGATTTACACACACAGACACACATACACACACACACACATACATACATAGAGACACACACAGAAATACACACACGCACACACTCACACAGACACACATACACACACACACATACAGAATTGGAGCATCCAGAGTAACACTGCTCAGTCAGCCGTGTCCGTAGACGTTCTCTCCACCAACGACGCCTTCAATCACCAGAAACAGATCACCAGAGCAACAAAGCTGTGTTTCCTGAAGGGCAATTCCACCTATTCTTCTAAATTTCCTGATAACTGAGCACTGAGATGAACAGAGAGATTCAGAAACCATGTCACCATGACAACACAAACACACACATTTACTTATCTTCAACCCACCAGTGGAGCTACACGTGTCTTCTGAGTTTATCTGGATGTTGATGGTAAAATGTGGAAGATCTGAAAATACTAGGTTTTCTTTGGGGACTATTTGAACCTCACAGCGTCCTGCATGTATCCCTCCACCATGAATGGAGTTTAAGACTGAGATCTTCTCTAAACTATCATAAACAGAGTCTCAGAATCAGACAGTGTATTTATAACATCTACTGTAAGAACTTTCTGTGAGGAGCTTTTAGAGGAGGACGTCTGGTTCCATTCACCACCACTGTGAACAGATCTGACTGTATCTAGAACCACTGTAAAC
>JAJQXZ010000042.1:0-12500 GCA_021613375.1 Megaleporinus macrocephalus | reverse complement strand
TGATGTTTACAGTGGTGGTGATGGTGTTTACAGTGGTGATGGTGTTCACAGTGGTGGTGAGGATGTTTACAGTGGTGATGGTGTTTACAGTGGTGGTGATGTTTACAGTGGTGATGGTGTTTACAGTGGTGGTGATGTTTACAGTGGTGATGATGGTGTTTATAGTGGTGGTGATGTTTACAGTGGTGATGATGGTGTTTACAGTGGTGATGGTGTTCACAGTGGTGGTGAGGATGTTTACAGTGGTGATGGTGTTTACAGTGGTGATGATGATGTTTACAGTGGTGATGGTGTTCACAGTGGTGGTGAGGATGTTTACAGTGGTGATGGTGTTCACAGTGGTGGTGATGTTGTTTACAGTGGTGATAATGATGTTTACAGTGGTGGTGATGGTGTTTACAGTGGTGGTGGTGATGGTATTTTACAGTGGTGATGATGGTGTTCATAGTGGTGATAATGGTGTTTACAGTGATAGTGATGGTGATGGTGTGTACAGTGGGTGATGATGGTGTTTACAGTGATGGTGATTGTGTTTACAGTGGTGATGATGGTGTTCACAGTGGTTATGATGGTGTTTACAGTGGTGGTGGTGATGGTATTTACAGTGATGGTGGTGATGATGGTGTTTACAGTGGTGATGATGGTGTTCACAGTGGTGATGATGGTGTTCACAGTGATGGTGATTACAGTGGTGATGATGGTGTTCACAGTGGTGATGATGGTGTTCACAGTGGTTATGATGGTGTTTACAGTGGTGATGATGGTGTTTACAGTGGTGATGGTGTTCACAGTGGTGGTGAGGATGTTTACAGTGGTGATGGTGTTCACAGTGGTGGTGAGGATGTTTACAGTGGTGATGGTGTTCACAGTGGTGGTGATGTTGTTTACAGTGGTGATAATGATGTTTACAGTGGTGGTGATGGTGTTTACAGTGGTGGTGGTGATGGTATTTACAGTGGTGATGATGGTGTTCATAGTGGTGATAATGGTGTTTACAGTGATAGTGATGGTGATGGTGTGTACAGTGGTGATGATGGTGTTTACAGTGATGGTGATTGTGTTTACAGTGGTGATGATGGTGTTCACAGTGGTTATGATGGTGTTTACAGTGGTGGTGGTGATGGTATTTACAGTGATGGTGTTTACAGTGGTGATGATGGTGTTTACAGTGGTGATGATGGTGTTCACAGTGGTGATGATGGTGTTCACAGTGATGGTGATTACAGTGGTGATGATGGTGTTCACAGTGGTGATGATGGTGTTCACAGTGGTTATGATGGTGTTTACAGTGGTGATGATGGTGTTTACAGTGGTGATGGTGTTCACAGTGGTGGTGAGGATGTTTACAGTGGTGATGATGGTGTTTATAGTGGTGGTGATGATGTTCACAGTGGTGGTGAGGATGTTTACAGTGGTGATGGTGTTCACAGTGGTGGTGAGGATGTTTACAGTGGTGATGATGGTGTTTACAGTGATGGTGATGGTGTTCACAGTGGTTATGATGGTGTTTACAGTGGTGGTGATGGTGTTTATAGTGGTGGTGATATTTACAGTGGTGATGATGGTGTTTACAGTGGTGATGGTGTTCACAGTGGTGGTGAGGATGTTTACAGTGGTGATGATGGTGTTTACAGTGGTGGTGATGATGTTTACAGTGGTGATGATGGTGTTTACAGTGGTGATGATGGTGTTCACAGTGGTGGTGATGGTGTTCACAGTGGTGGTGATGGTGTTCACAGTGGTGGTGATGGTGTTTACAGTGGTGATGATGGCGTTCACAGTGGTGATGATGGTGTTCACAGTGGTGATGATGGTGTTCACAGTGGTGATGATGGTATTTACAGTGGTGGTGGTGATGGTATTTACAGTGGTGGTGATGGTGTTCAGAGTGGTGATGATGATGTTTACTGTGGTGGTGATGATGGTGTTTACAGTGGTGGTGGTGTTCACAGTGGTGATGATGATGTTTACAGTGGCAATGATGGTGTTTATAGTGGTGGTGATGTTTACAGTAGTGATGATGGTGTTTACAGTGGTGGTAATGGTGTTTACAGTGGTGATGATGGTGTTTACAGTGGTGATGATGGTGTTTACAGTGGTGATGATGGTGTTTACAGTGGTGGTGGTGATGGTGTTTACAGTGGTGATGATGGTGTTCACAGTGGTAGTGGTGGTGAAGTTCACAGTGGTGGTGGTGGTGTTCACAGTGGTGATGATGGTGTTTACAGTGATGGTGATGGTGTTCAGAGTGGTGATGATGATGTTTACAGTGGTGGTGATGATGGTGTTTACAGTGGTGGTGGTGATGGTGTTCACAGTGGTGATGATGATGTTTACAGTGGCGATGATGGTGTTCACAGTGGTGATGATGGTGTTCACAGTTGTGATGATGGTGTTTACAGTGATGGTGATGGTGTGTACGGTGGTGATGATGGTGTTTACAGTGGTGGTAATGGTGTTTACAGTGGTGGTGGTGTTTACAGTGGTAATGATGGTGTTTATTGTGGTGATGGTGTTCACAGAGGTGGTGATGATGTTTACAGTGGTGATGATGATGTTTACAGTGGTGGTGATGTTAACAGTGGTGATGATGGTGTTCACAGTGGTGATGATGGTATTTACAGTGATGGTGATGGTGTTTACAGTGGTGATGATGGTGTTTACAGTGGTGGTGGTGATGGTGTTTACAGTGGTGATGATGGTGTTTACAGTGGTGATGATGGTGTTCACAGTGGTGGTGGTGATGGTATTTACAGTGGTGGTGTTCACAGTGGTGATGATTGTGTTTACAGTGATGGTGATCAGAGTGGTGATGATGATGTTTACAGTGGTGGTGATGATGGTGTTTACAGTGGTGGTGGTGGTGGTGTTCACAGTGGTGATGATGATGTTTACAGTGGTGATGATGGTGTTTATAGTGGTGGTGATGTTTACAGTGGTGATGATGGTGTTTACAGTGGTGATGTGTTCACAGTGGTGGTGAGGATGTTTACAGTGGTGATGATGGTGTTTACAGTGGTGGTGATGATGTTTACAGTGGTGATGGTGTTTACAGTGGTGGTGGTGATGGTATTTACAGTGGTGATGATGGTGTTCACAGTGGTGATGATGGTGTTTACAGTGATGGTGATGGTGTGTATAGTGGTGATGATGGTGTTTACAGTGGTTATGATGGTGTTCACAGTGGTTATGATGGTGTTTACAGTGGTGGTGGTGATGGTATTTACAGTGATGGTGATTGTGTTTATAGTGGTGATGATGGTGTTTACAGTGGTGATGGTGTTCACAGTGGTGGTGATGGTGTTTATAGTGGTGGTGATGTTTACAGTGGTGATGATGGTGTTTACAGTGGTGATGGTGTTCACAGTGGTGGTGAGGATGTTTACAGTGGTGATGATGGTGTTTACAGTGGTGATGATGGTGTTTACAGTGGTGATGATGGTGTTTACAGTGGTGGAGATGATGTTTACAGTGGTGATGATGGTGTTTACAGTGGTGATGATGGTGTTTACAGTGGTGGAGATGATGTTTACAGTGGTGATGGTGTTTACAGTGGTGATGATGATGTTTACAGTGGTGATGGTGTTCACAGTGGTGGTGAGGATGTTTACAGTGGTGATGGTGTTCACAGTGGTGGTGATGGTGTTTACAGTGGTGATAATGATGTTTACAGTGGTGGTGATGGTGTTTACAGTGGTGGTGGTGATGGTATTTACAGTGGTGATGATGGTGTTCATAGTGGTGATAATGGTGTTTACAGTGATAGTGATGGTGATGGTGTGTACAGTGGTGATGATGGTGTTTACAGTGATGGTGATTGTGTTTACAGTGGTGATGATGGTGTTCACAGTGGTTATGATGGTGTTTACAGTGGTGGTGGTGATGGTATTTACAGCGATGGTGTTTACAGTGGTGATGGTGGTGTTTACAGTGGTGATGATGGTGTTCACAGTGGTGATGATGGTGTTCACAGTGATGGTGATTACAGTGGTGATGATGGTGTTCACAGTGGTGATGATGGTGTTCACAGTGGTTATGATGGTGTTCACAGTGGTTATGATGGTGTTCACAGTGGTGGTGATGTTTACAGTGGTGATGATGGTGTTTACAGTGGTGATGGTGTTCACAGTGGTGGTGAGGATGTTTACAGTGGTGATGATGGTGTTTATAGTGGTGGTGATGATGTTCACAGTGGTGGTGAGGATGTTTACAGTGGTGATGGTGTTCACAGTGGTGGTGAGGATGTTTACAGTGGTGATGATGGTGTTTACAGTGATGGTGATGGTGTTCACAGTGGTTATGATGGTGTTTACAGTGGTGGTGATGGTGTTTATAGTGGTGGTGATATTTACAGTGGTGATGATGGTGTTTACAGTGGTGATGGTGTTCACAGTGGTGGTGAGGATGTTTACAGTGGTGATGATGGTGTTTACAGTGGTGGTGATGATGTTTACAGTGGTGATGATGTTTACAGTGGTGGTGGTGATGGTATTTACAGTGGTGGTGGTGGTGGTGTTTACAGTGATGGTGATGGTGTGTACAGTGGTGATGATGGTGTTTACAGTGGTGATGATGGTGTTCACAGTGGTGATGATGGTGTTCACAGTGGTTATGATGGTGTTTACAGTGGTTATGATGGTGTTTATAGTGGTGGTGATATTTACAGTGGTGGTGATGGTGTTCACAGTGGTGATGATGGTGTTTACAGTGGTGGTGATGATGTTCACAGTGGTGGTGAGGATGTTTACAGTGGTGATGGTGTTCACAGTGGTGGTGAGGATGTTTACAGTGGTGATGATGGTGTTCACAGTGGTGATGATGGTGTTTACAGTGGTGATGATGGTGTTCACAGTGGTTATGATGGTGTTCACAGTGGTGGTGGTGATGGTATTTACAGTAATGTGATGGTGTTTACAGTGGTGATGATGGTGTTTACAGTGGTGGTGATGGTGTGTACAGTGGTGGTGATGATGGTGTTTACAGTGATGGTGATGGTGTTCACAGTGGTGGTGATGATGGTGTTTACAGTGGTGGTGATGGTGTGTACAGTGGTGGGGATGATGTTTACAGTGGTGATGATGGTGTTCACAGTGGTGATGATGTTTACAGTGGTGGTGATGATGGTGTTTACAGTGGTGGTGATGATGGTGTTTACAGTGGTGGTGATGATGTTTACAGTGGTGATTATGTTTACAGTGGTGATGATGATGTTTACAGTGGTGATGATGGTGTTTACAGTGGTGGTGATGGTGTTTACAGTGGTGATGATGTTAACAGTGGTGATGATGTTGTTTACAGTGGTGATGATGTTGTTTACAGTGGTGGTGATGATGTTAACAGTGGTGATGATGGTGTTTATAGTGGTGGTGATGTTCACAGTGGTGGTGAGGATGTTTACAGTGGTGATGGTGTTCACAGTGGTGGTGAGGATGTTTACAGTGGTGATGATGGTGTTCACAGTGGTGATGATGGTGTTCACAGTGGTTATGATGGTGTTCACAGTGGTGGTGGTGATGGTATTTACAGTAATGTGATGGTGTTTACAGTGGTGATGATGGTGTTTACAGTGGTGGTGATGGTGTTTACAGTGGTGATGATGGTGTTCACAGTGGTGGTGATGATGGTGTTTACAGTGGTGGTGATGGTGTGTACAGTGGTGGGGACGATGTTTACAGTGGTGATGATGGTGTTCACAGTGGTGATGATGTTTACAGTGGTGGTGATGGTGTTTACAGTGGTGGTGATGGTGTTCACAGTGGTGATAATGATGTTTACAGTGGTGATGGTGTTCACAGTGGTGGTGAGGATGTTTACAGTGGTGATGATGGTGTTTACAGTGGTGGTGATGATGTTTACAGTGGTGGTGATGTTTACAGTGGTGATGATGATGTTTACAGTGGTGGTGATGTTTACAGTGGTGATGGTGTTCACAGTGGTGGTGAGGATGTTTACAGTGGTGATGATGGTGTTTACAGTGGTGATGATGTTTACAGTGGTGGTGATGGTGTTTACAGTGGTGGTGATGGTGTTTACAGTGGTGGTGATGATGTTAACAGTGGTAATGATGGTGTTTATAGTGGTGATGGTGTTCACAGTGGTGATGGTGTTCACAGTGGTGGTGAGGATGTTTACAGTGGTGATGATGGTGTGTATAGTGGTGGTGATGATGGTGTTTACAGTGGTGGTGATGGTGTTTACAGTGGTGGTGATGATGTTAACAGTGGTAATGATGGTGTTTATAGTGGTGATGGTGTTTACAGTGGTGATGGTGTTCACAGTGGTGGTGAGGATGTTTACAGTGGTGATGATGGTGTTTACAATGGTGGTGATAATGTTTACAGTGGTGATGATGGTGTGTATAGTGGTGGTGATGATGGTGTTTACAAACGACCCCCCCACCAGACAATAGGGGGTCGTCAGCTGGCTTACGACCTAAACAACTTCTCCTGTAGGTTTGAAAAGCCCAGCTCCACTGAACAATACAACACCACTTCACACCCTTCTGACTCAGCCACCCATTCAGCCTGCCCTGAAGATCTGTGAAGCAGACGTGCACCGACTCTTCAAAAAACAAAGAGTGAGGAAGGCACCAGGCCCAGACGGAGTGTCACCCTCCTGCCTGAGGAACTGTGCAGATCTGCTTGCTCCTGTCTTCACCAAGATCTTCAATAAATCACTGGAGCAGTGTGTCGTACTAGCGTGCTTCAAGCGTTCCACAATAATTCCCATCCCCAAAAAGCCAACCATCTCAGGACTGAATGACTACAGACCTGTCTACTGACTTCTGTGGTCATGAAATCCTTTGAGAAGCTGGTTCTCACCCACCTGAAGGAGATCACCAACCCCCAACTAGACCCCCTACAGTTCGCGTATTGGGCCAACAGGTCTGTGGACGATGCAGTGAATATGGGACTTCACCACATCCTCCAGCACGTCGACCGTCCAAGTACATATGCAAGAGTTCTGTTCTTGGACTTCAGCTCTGCCTTCAACACCATCATCCCCGGACATCTACACACCAAACTGACCCACCTCAGTGTACCAGCCTCCACCTGCCAGTGGATCACAAACTTCCTCACTGGCAGAGAGCAGCAGGTGAGGCTGGGAAAGATCACCTCAGGAACCAGGACCATCAGCACAGGTGCTCCACAAGGCTGTGTTCTCTCCCCACTGCTCTTCTCACTCTACACAAATGAGTGTACCTCCACAGACCCCTCAGTCAAAATCCTGAAGTTTGCAGATGATTTGACAATCATTGGTCTCATCCAGGACAGCGACGAGTCTGCCTACAGACGGGTTGTTGAGCATGTGGTCCTCTGGAGCAACCACAACAACCTGGAGCTGAACACAGCCAAGACAGTGGAGATGAGAGTGGACTTCAGGAGAAGCCCTCCAACCCTTCCAGCACTCACCATCCTCATCAGGACTGTAACGGCTGTGGACTCCTACAAGTTCCTGGGTACAATAATCTCCAGGGACTTGAAATGGGACTGCAACATCAGCGCCATCATCAAGAGAGCTCAGCAGAGGCTGTACTTCCTGCGTCAGCGGAGGAAGTTCAACCTGCCCAAGGAGCTGATGGTGCAGTTCTACACCACCACCATCGAATCTGTCCTCACCACATCCATCACAGTGTGGAGCAGCTCAACCACCAAACACCACACCTACAGACTGCAGCACATCATCAGGTCTGCAGAGAGAACCATCGGTGTGAAGTTACCCTCCCTACCGGACCTGCACACGGCCAGAACCAGGAACATGCAGAGAACATCGTCCGTGATCCATCACACCCTGGACATCACCTGTTCCAGTATCTTCCCTCAGGTCGGCGTTTCAGTCAGTTGAGGATCAAGACCTCCAGACTTCAGAGAAGCTTCTTCCCACACGCCATCACACTCATAAACATCTGTACATCACACACTACATTCTGAATACAGTCTACTACATACATCCATATCCAGATGTTCTCTCACTCTTCTTTCTCTGTACAGTCTACTACATACATACATCCATATCCAGATGTTCTCTCACTCTTCTTTCTCTGTACAGTCTACTACATACATACATCCATATCCAGATGTTCTCTCACTCTTCTTTCTCTGTACAGTCTACTACATACATACATCCATATCCAGATGTTCTCTCACTCTTCTTTCTCTGTACAGTCTACTACATACATACATCCATATCCAGATGTTCTCTCACTCTTCTTTCTCTGTACAGTCTACTACATACACACATCCATATCCAGATGTTCTCTCACTCTTCTTTCTCTGTACAGTCTACTACATACATACATCCATATCCAGATGTTCTCTCACTCTTCTTTCTCTGTACAGTCTACTACATACACACATCCATGTCCAGATGTTCTCTCACTCTTCTTCTTGTTCTGCACTTTTTATTTATCTGATAGTCTCAGAACACTCTGTACCACCGTCTCAACCAGTGACTCTTCTGTTCTTCATATTTATATCTATTTAATTCAGTCTGCCTGTTCTTTACTGTGGTGTTTACAGTGGTGGTGATGATGGTGTTTACAGTGGTGATGATGATGGTGTTTACAGTGGTGGTGATGATGATGTTTACAGTGGTGGTGATGATGATGGTGTTTACAGTGGTGGTGATGATGATGATGTTTACAGTGGTGGTGATGATGGTGTTTACAGTGGTGGTGATGATGATGGTGTTTACAGTGGTGATGATGATGGTGTTTACAGTGGTGGTGATGATGATGGTGTTTACAGTGGTGGTGATGATGATGATGTTTACAGTGGTGGTGATGATGGTGTTTACAGTGGTGGTGATGATGATGGTGTTTACAGTGGTGGTGATGATGATGGTGTTTACAGTGGTGATGATGATGTTTACAGTGGTGGTGATGATGGTGTTTACAGTGGTGGTGATGATGATGGTGTTTACAGTGGTGATGATGATGTTTACAGTGGTGGTGATGATGATGGTGTTTACAGTGGTGGTGATGATGATGATGTTTACAGTGGTGGTGATGATGGTGATGTTTACAGTGGTGGTGATGATGGTGTTTACAGTGGTGGTGATGATGATGGTGTTTACAGTGGTGATGATGATGGTGTTTACAGTCGGTGGTGATGATGACTGTTTACAGTGGTGGTGACTGGTGTTTACAGTGGTGCATGATGGTGTTTACAGTGGTGATGATGTTTATTTCAGTGGTGATGATGTTTACAGTGGTGATGATGGTGTTTACAGTGGTGAGGATGATGATGTTTACAGTGGTGATGATGGTGTTTACAGTGGTGATGATGATGGTGTTCACAGTGGTGGTGATGATGTTTACAGTGGTGGTGATGGTGTTTACAGTGGTGATGATGTTTATAGTGGTGATGATGTTTATAGTGGTGATGATGATGTTTACAGTGGTGGTGATGGTGTTTACAGTGGTGATGATGTTTACAGTGGTGATGATGGTGTTTACAGTGGTGAGGATGATGATGTTTACAGTGGTGATGATGGTGTTTACAGTGGTGAGGATGTTTATAGTGGTGATGATGATGTTTACAGTGGTGGTGATGGTGTTTACAGTGGTGATGATGTTTACAGTGGTGGTGATGGTGTTTACAGTGGTGGTGGTGGTGATGGTGATGTTTACAGTGGTGGTGGTGGTGATGTTTACAGTGGTGGTGATGGTGTTTACAGTGGTGGTGATGGTGTTTACAGTGGTGGTGATGGTGTTTACAGTGGTGGTGGTGATGGTGTTTACAGTGGTGGTGGTGATGTTTACAGTGGTGGTGGTGATGTTTACAGTGGTGGTGATGGTGTTTACAGTGGTGGTGTTGATGTTTACAGTGGTGATGGTGTTTACAGTGGTGGTGATGGTGTTTACAGTGGTGGTGATGGTGTTTACAGTGGTGGTGGTGATGGTGTTTACAGTGGTGGTGGTGATGGTGTTTACAGTGGTGGTGTTGATGTTTACAGTGGTGGTGGTGATGTTTACAGTGGTGGTGATGGTGTTTACAGTGGTGGTGATGGTGTTTACAGTGGTGATGGTGTTTACAGTGGTGGTGATGGTTTACAGTGGTGGTGATGGTGTTTACAGTGGTGGTGTTGATGTTTACAGTGGTGATGATGGTGTTTACAGTGGTGGTGGTGATGGTGTTTACAGTGGTGGTGGTGATGGTGTTTACAGTGGTGGTGTTGATGTTTACAGTGGTGGTGGTGATGGTGTTTACAGTGGTGGTGGTGATGGTGTTTACAGTGGTGGTGTTGATGTTTACAGTGGTGATGATGGTGTTTACAGTGGTGGTGGTGATGTTTACAGTGGTGGTGATGGTGTTTACAGTGGTGGTGATGGTGTTTACAGTGGTGGTGATGGTGTGTACCCCAAACACCACCTCCCCACACGACGCCCCCACCCTTAGACCAGAACAGCCCCCCTCCGGACCCCCGACGCGACCTTACTGGCAGACTTGGCAGGTGACGTCGGACTGCAGGCCGCCGGTGAAGATCTGGTCGATGATGCAGTTGCAGTGGTTGGGGTTGTTGGCCTTCTTCCCGTTATCGTCTCCTTCATGGACGTCAGAGCGGAGACACAAACAGAGAGTCCTCAAACCCTGAGACTCACCGCAGGAGCACCCTGCCTCTATCACTCCATCACTCAATCACTCATTCACTCCAATGCTCAAACACTCATTCACTCCAACGCTCAAACACTCATTCACTCCATCACTTCATCACTCATTTACTCCAACACTCACTCATTCACTCCAACACTCATTCACTCCAACACTCAATCACTTCAACACTCAATCACTCATTCACTCCAACACTCATCCACTCAAACACACATTCACTCAAACACTCAATCACTCCAACACACATTCACTCACTTGAACTCTTGAATCAATCCCTTCAACGCACAATCACTCCATCACTCGTTCACTCCAACACTCATCCACTCACTTGAACTCTTGAATGAATCACTCCATCACTCCATCACTCCAACAATTATTCACTCCAGCACTCATTCACTCCATCATTCATTCACTCCAACACTCATTCACTCCAACACTCATTCACTCCAACACTTCATCACTCCAACACTTCATCACTCCAACACTTCATCACTCCAACACTTCATCACTCCAACACTCATTCACTCCATCATTCATTCACTCCATCACTCCAACACTCATTCACTCCAACACTCATTCACTCCATCATTCATTCACTCCATCACTCATTCACTCCAACACTCATCCACTCCAACACTCATCCACTCCAACACTCATCCACTCCAACACTCATCCACTCCAACACTCATCCACTCAATCACTCATTCACTCAAACACTCATTCACTCAAACACTCATTCACTCAAACACTCATTCACTCAAACATTAATTCACTCAAACATTAATTCACTCATTCACTCCAACACTCAATCACTCCAACACTCATTCACTCCATCATTCATTCACTCCATCACTCATTCACTCCAACACTCATTCACTCCAACACTCATTCACTCATTTAGAGTGTGGTGATTTAGCGTGTGCTGGTTCTGTGATGGGGGTTCTGTGATAGCGGTTCTGGGACGGGGGTTCTGGGATGGCGGTTCTGGGATGGCGGTTCTGGGATGGGGGTTCTGGGATGGGGGTTCTGGGATGGGGGTTTGGGATGGGGGTTCTGGGATGGCGGCTCTGGGATGGGGGTTTTGGGATGGCGGTTCTGGGATGGCGGTTCTGGGATGGCGGTTCTGGGATGGCGGTTCTGGGATGGCGGTTCTGGGATGGCGGTTCTGGGATGGGGGTTCTACCTTTACAGTGACGATGCAGAACGTCCAGGGCGGCGATGAGGAACTCGTGTGCGTCCTGCTGCTCGTAGCCGGCCAAGTGGCGCGCATGTGTCCACACCAGGTGTAGCAGCCGGAACGGAATGTGGGGGGACCGATGGCCTGAGTAGAACTGAGAGAGAGAGAGAGAGAGAGAGAGAGAGAGAGAGAGAGAGAGAGAGAGCGAGAGAGAGTGTGAGAGAGAGCGAGAGAGAGAGAGAGAGCTGCAGCTACGCTTTTATACTTCAAAATAAATAAATAAATAAAAAATAAATTAAATAAATAAATCCTGTAAAGATTTATTACCGCATCCTGTAATGCTCATTAAATACATATACTCATATTTATATTTTTATATTTTACTGGAGTTGTACTTTCGTTTATACAACTTTTCATTTCTGCGTCAACGCCTACATAAATAAACAGTCGCGCTTTACGCTCGCGCTTGATTCAGTCGCCTTTACGCTCGCGCGAGTGTTTGGTGTGTACGTGCTCCCACCTCCTGGAACAGCTGAGACATCTCACACACTAGGCAGGAGTTCGTCTGCATCTCACACTTGTGTCTGTCCGAGAGGAAGAAGTCCCTCAGCAGAGGAGTGTGAGTCAGAGCCTGAACAATACAGTTCATAAAACAGGTGTTCCCCAGGTTTATCAACCCCCTCAGACCTGAGAGAGAGAGAGAGAGAGAG
>JAJQXZ010000041.1:85000-100000 GCA_021613375.1 Megaleporinus macrocephalus | reverse complement strand
GTATCTCTCTCTCTCTCTGTATCTCTCTCTCTGTGTATCTCTCTCTCTGTATCTCTCTCTCTCTGTATCTCTCTCTCTCTGTATCTCTCTCTCTCTGTATCTCTCTCCCTGTATCTCTCTCTCTCTGTATCTCTCTCTGCATCTCTCTCTCTCTTTATCTCTCTCTCTCTTTATTTCTCTCTTTGTATCTCTCTCTGTATCTCTCTCTCTCTCTCTTTATCTCTCTCTCTTTATCTCTCTCTCTGTATCTCTCTCTCTGTATCTCTCTCTCTCTTTATCTCTCTCTCTGTATCTCTCTGTATCTCTCTCTCTGTATCTCTCTGTATCTCTCTCTCTGTATCTCTCTCACTCTGTATTTCTCTCTCTCTGTATCTCTCTCTCTGTATCTCTCTCTCTCTGTATCTCTCTCTGTATCTCTCTCTCTCTTTATCTCTCTCTCTGTATCTCTCTCGGTATCTCTCTCTCTCTGTATCTCTCTCTGTATCTCTCTCTCTCTTTATCTCTCTCTCTTTATCTCTCTCTCTGTATCTCTCTCGGTATCTCTCTCTCTCTGTATCTCTCTCTGTATCTCTCTCTCTCTTTATCTCTCTCTCTTTATCTCTCTCTCTGTATCTCTCTCGGTATCTCTCTCTCTGTATCTCTCTCTCTCTCTCAGTATCTCTCTCTCTGTATCTCTCTCTCTCTCTGTATCTCTCTCTCTGTGTCTCTCTCTCTCTGTATCTCTCTCTCTCTGTATCTCTCTCTCTCTCTCTCAGTATCTCTCTCTCTGTATCTCTCTCTCTGTATCTCTCTCTCTGTATCTCTCTCTCTGTATCTCTCTCTCTGTATCTCTCTCTGTATCTCTCTCTGTATCTCTCTCTCTCTGTATCTCTCTCTCTCTGTATCTCTCTCTCTGTATCTCTCTCTCTTTATCTCTCTCTCTGTATCTCTCTCTCTGTATCTCTCTTTCTCTCTTTATCTCTCTCTGTATCTCTCTCTCTTCATCTCTCTCTCTGTATCTCTCTCTGTATCTCTCTCTCTCTTTATCTCTCTCTGTATCTCTCTCTGTATCTCTCTCTCTCTGTATCTCTCTCTGTATCTCTCTCTCTCTTTATCTCTCTCTCTGTATCTCTGTATCTCTCTCTGTATCTCTCTCTCTGTATCTCTCTCTCTCTCCTTATCTCTCTCTCTGTATCTCTCTCTCTCTGTATCTCTCTCTCTATATCTCTCTCTCTGTATCTCTCTCTCTCTCTTTATCTCTCTCTCTGTATCTCTCTCTCTCTCTGTATCTCTCTCTGTATCTCTCTCTCTCTCTCTGTATCTCTCTCTGTATCTCTCTGTATCTCTCTCTCTGTATCTCTCTCTCTCTCTGTATCTCTCTCTGTATCTCTCTGTATCTCTCTCTTTATCTCTCTCTCTGTATCTCTCTCTCTGTATCTCTCCGTCTCTGTATCTCTCTCTCTGTATCTCTCTCTGTATCTCTCCGTCTCTGTATCTCTCTCTCTGTATCTCTCTCTGTATCTCTCTCTCTCTCTCTGTATCTCTCTCTCTCTCTCTCTGTATCTCTCTCTCTCTCTGTATCTCTCTCTCTCTGTATCTCTCTCTGTATCTCTCTCTGTATCTCTCTCTCTCTGTATCTCTCTCTCTCTTTCTGTATCTCTCTCTCTCTGTATCTCTCTCTCTGTATCTCTCTCTGTATCTCTCTCTGTATCTCTCTCTGTATCTCTCTCTCTCTGTATCTCTCTCTCTCTTTATCTCTCTCTGTATCTCTCTCTGTATCTCTCTCTGTATCTCTCTCTGTATCTTTCTCTCTCTTTATATCTCTCTCTGTATCTCTCTCTGTATCTCTCTCTGTATCTCTCTCTCTCTGTATCTTTCTCTGTATCTTTCTCTCTGTATCTCTCTCTCTGTGTATCTCTCTCTCTGTATCTCTCTCACTTTATCTCTCTCTCTGTATCTCTCTCTGTATCTCTCTCTCTTTATCTCTCTCTCTGTATCTCTCTCTCTTTATCTCTCTCTGTATCTCTCTCTCTGTATCTCTCTCTCTGTATCTCTCTCTCTGTATCTCTCTCTCTGTATCTCTCTCTCTGTATCTCTCTCTGTATGTTTTAATATAGATGTCCACTGAGCTGCTGGACTCTCCACCTTAGTTTGGGGTGGGCTCAAGCACAGGCAGAGAGTAAACACACATACATACACACACACACACATACTCACACATATACATATATATATATATATATATATATATATATATATATATATATATATAAACACACACACACACACACACACACACACACACACACACACACACATATAAACACAGACACACGTACACACATATACACACATGCACACACAAACACATACCATAGCACAATAGCAGTTCCATCGCCCCCTATGTGTCCTCTAGTGCATTACACTCTACAGTGTCTACACAACAGATGTTTATGTTTGTGTTTTTGTGAGCAGGTCTGAGAAGGTCTTTCACCACAGAGCAGAGCAGCCGAGCTGGAACATCACAGACAGCCACACGACATCTCTAATCCAGTCAGCTGCACCTCCGCCCACAGACACACACCAGCAGCTCCTCCTTACACTACACACCTCCTGTTTACTGATACACCCGCTCAGCAGCCAATCACAGCACAGCAATCTGGGTCAGACTGCTTCTGTTTGAACAAGAGGAATACTTACTAAACGTCAACACTCACACTCACACACACACTCTCACACTCACACACACACACACACACATTCACTCAAACACACACACACACACACATTCACTCAAACACACACACACACACACACACACAAACACACACATACACACACATACACACTCTCTCACACACTCTCACACACACACACTCATTCACACACACACACACACACACACACACACACAAACACACACACTCACACACACATTCACTCAAACACACACACACACACTCACAGACACACACACACACACACATACACATTCACTCAAACACACACACACACACACACACACACACTCAAACACACACACACATTCAAACACACACTCTCACACATACACACTCACTCACACACACACACACACAAACACACATTCACACACACATTCACTCAAACACACACACACACACACACTCAAACACACACACACACACATACATTCACACACACACATTCACTCAAACACACACACGCACACACACACACCCACTCACAGACACACACACACTCAAACACACACACACACTCACACTCACACATACATTCACTCAAACACACACACACTCACACACTCCCTCCCAGTCAGTGTGTCAGGAGCTGCACTGAACATCCTACACTAACATAAACTACAGCATCATTAGAAAACAACCAATCAGCAAAGTACCACTCTAGAACGTCTGCAGGTTCTAGATCCATCACTGCGGCTGCAGTTTGTAAACTCTGTATAATATACACACTGGGGTTTCCTGCCGGTGTGCTGTGAGTCAAGGTGGGCTTGTTATTCTCTGGGGTAGGCTCCGCCCACTCATTATGACACTCACCTGCAGCTAATTTATGAGCTCGTGGCGTCTGCGGCTCCGAGGGTCTTTGTGTTCTGAGCTGTTTGTTTTTGGTTCTGCTCTGCTGGAGGGGCATTATGGATTATCCCACCTGCCCACCTGTGTTCTGGCCCCCGCGAGTCACACAGGTAAAGATAAATGGTGTATAATCATTTCGCCGTGGCTGAGTGGCGGTGCTGCTCCGTTCAGGATGGTGGTGGCGCTGTTGCTCTGTTGTCTGTCCGTTTGTCTTTGCTGCTCCCGGCGGATCCGGAACAGTTCAAGAACAAAACACCTCCAGCTGTTTTCCCTTCAGCGACGGTCATCCATCAGCAACACCTCAGGACCTTAGCAATTACAGCATTAGCTTAGCCTGTTAGCATGCTAATTAACATTTCAGTTCACATCAATCAACACGTCAGAATTAGCATCGAGCTACACCACGCTGCAGCTCTCACGCTCACAATCATCTCCACATTCAGACAGTCCAGACTGACCGGTTCATACGGCCCGGTTCATACGGCCCGGCTCATACGGACCGGCTCATACGGACCGGCTCATACGGACCGGCTCAAACGGCCCGGCTCATACGGCCCCGCTCATACGGCCCGGCTCATACGGCCCGGCTCATACGGACCGGCTCATACGGACCGGCTCATACGGACCGGCTCAAACGGCCCGGCTCATACGGCCCCGCTCATACGGCCCCGCTCATACGGCCCGGCTCATACGGCCCGGCTCATACGGACCGGCTCATACGGCCCCGCTCATACGGCCCCGCTCATACGGCCCGGCTCATACGGACCGGCTCATACGGACCGGCTCATACGGCCCCGCTCATACGGCCCCGCTCATATGGACCGTTTCATACGGACCGGCGGGAGTTTTTATAAACAAAACAAACAATTCAACTCTTCCACAGAACTGATTCAGTACTCATTCAGCATGTATCCACTACTCAGTTCTGAAGTTCTACATAGAACGCATGTGTGTTCTTGATCACTCAGATGAGGTTCTACACACATTTACACTTTTTGATCTGGTTCTAGAATATAACACTGTTTTTTGTTGATCTTATGAATATTTAATGAGCTCTGCTCTGATTGGCTGGTTTACAGCAGTGATCATCACACAGAAGCAACACAGACCAAATAAAATGGGCCTCAGTGTAAATAAGCTCCGCCCACATACTGTTTAGTTAGCTGTGTTAGTTACTTGGAGCTGCTAACATTACCTACACTAGCTACTCGTTCAGCAGCGGGAAAATCAGTCTGTCCTAGAAGTTCTGACAGTAAAAAAGCAGAACCCTTGTTGGTCACTACCGGTCACTGCCGGTCACTGCCGGTCTCAGCTACAGTGAATGTGTGAAGTTGATGTTGTACTAGAAGCTCAGGTGGTTTCTGGTCTCCAGTGAATCTGGTCTGCTGGTGTCGGGGCAGCTCGAGTGTCCACTGTTGCTAAAACCCTGAGACGTTCTGAGGGTCTGCTGGAAACGCTGCCCGGCTTGTGATTCTGTAATGAAGCTAGAAGTGTTTTCGCTGGGGGTCTCGGGTTGTGGACCCCACTGTAGGTATGTGTGTTTGGTTTGCAGAGCTGCTGTTTGACCTTCTGCCGGTCAGTCAGAGTAATTGAATTGTGTAATGACCGGAGAAGGTCAGCGTGTTCGGAACACAGATAACGACTCATTTACACTTTCTATTCACTCTGAAGCGCTGACCTTCAGCCTGGTACTGTTAGCATTAGCGCTCAGTCTCCCCTCTCAGTGCTGACCTTCAGCCTGGTACTGTTAGCATTAGCGCTCAGTCTCCCCTCTCAGTGCTGACCTTCAGCCTGGTACTGTTAGCATTAGCGCTCAGTTTCCCCCCTCAGTGCTGACCTTCAGCCTGGTACTGTTAGCATTAGCGCTCAGTCTCCCCTCTCAGTGCTGACCTTCAGCCTGGTACTGTTAGCATTAGCGCTCAGTTTCCCCCCTCAGTGCTGACCTTCAGCCTGGTACTGTTAGCATTAGCGCTCAGTCTCCCCTCTCAGAACCACCCGGTAGCAGGATCCGGAGCGGACGCTGGTACGTCCTGCTTCATCCGTGATCTGGAATTCACTTAGTGTCGCTTTGTTAGCCATGTAGCTCTTAGCTTAGCAAGCTAGCAAAGTAACAAAGCAGCATCAGCAGAGAAAGAATGTATAGTATATACTACACATCCTTCATACTGAATCTATACTGTACGTATAGTATATACTACACATCCTTCATACTGAATCTATACTGTACGTATAGTATATACTACACACCCTTCATACTGAATCTATACTGTACGTATAGTATATACTACACATCCTTCATACTGAATCTATACTGTACGTATAGTATATACTACACATCCTTCATACTGAATCTATACTGTACGTATAGTATATACTACACATCCTTCATACTGAATCTATACTATACATATAGTATATACTACACATCCTTCATACTGTATCTGTACTGTACATATAGTATATACAACACATCCTTCATACTGAATCTATACTGTACGTATAGTATATACTACACATCCTTCATACTGAATCTATACTGTACGTATAGTATATACTACACATCCTTCATACTGAATCTATACTGTTTGTATAGTATATACTACACATCCTTCATACTGAATCTATACTGAACGTATAGTATATACTACACATCCTTCATACTGTATCTATACTGTACGTATAGTATATACTACACATCCTTCATACTGAATCTATACTGTTTGTATAGTATATACTACACATCCTTCATACTGAATCTATACTGTACGTATAGTATATACTACACATCCTTCATACTGAATCTATACTGTACGTATAGTATATACTACACATCCTTCATACTGAATCTATACTATACATATAGTATATACTACACATCCTTCATACTGTATCTATACTGTACATATAGTATATACTACACATCCTTCATACTGAATCTATACTGTACGTATAGTATATAATACACATCCTTCATACTGAATCTATACTGTACGTATAGTATATACTACACATCCTTCATACTGAATCTATACTGTACGTATAGTATATACTACACATCCTTCATACTGAATCTATACTATACATATAGTATATACTACACATCCTTCATACTGAATCTATACTGTACGTATAGTATATACTACACATCCTTCATACTGAATCTATACTGTACGTATAGTATATACTACACATCCTTCATACTGAATCTATACTGTACGTATAGTATATACTACACATCTTTCATACTGAATCTATACTATACATATAGTATATACTACACATCCTTCATACTGTATCTATACTGTACATATAGTATATACTATACATCCTTCATACTGTATCTATACTATACATATAGTATATACTACACATCCTTCATACTGAATCTATACTGTACGTATAGTATATACTACACATCCTTCATACTGAATCTATACTGTACGTATAGTGTATACTATATAAATAAATAAATAACAGATATAAATATAAATAACAGAGGACCTAAAACAGAACCTTGTGGAACTCCATATTTCACTCTTGTATAATTAGACGATACATTATTTATCTTTACAAACTGAAAGCGATCACTAAGGTAAGATGTGAACCAGGATAACGCTGTTCCTGTGATTCCAACTATATTTTCTAGCCTGTCTGAGAGAATATCTGATCTATAGTGTAAAAGCTGCACTTAGATCTAGTAACACCAGTAGAGATACGTGGCCCTGATCAGAGGCAAGAAGAAGATCATTTGTTATCTTAACTAAAGCTGTCTCTGTGCTGTGGTGGGTCTAAAACCAGATTAGAATTTTTCATATATGTTGTTCTTATGTAGATGAGAACAGAGTTGTCGAGCTACAGCCTTTTCTAAAATCTTAGAGATAAAAGGTAAATTGGAAATGGGTCTATAACTGGACAGTTCTCTGGGGTCAAGATTTGGCTTCTTTATCAAGGGTTTAATCACAGCTAGTTTAAAAGACTTAGGTACATGACCCAGACTAAGAGAAGAGTTGATGATAGTTAAGCTTTAATAATAGCTGGTAATACTTGTTTTAATAGTTTGTTGGAATCATATCGAGTGAGCATGTAGTAGAATTTGAAGAAGAGATTAGTTTTTCTAGTTCTTTCTGCTGTAGTGGACAGAATGTTTCTAGTGTTTCTTCTAAAATCACATTTTGTGCTGTTTGAGTCAAACCGGATGAAGGATAGGTTACTCGTATTGGTAGAACTTTTTGTCTAATATTCTCGATTTTATTGAAAAAGTCCATGAAATCATTGCTGCTGTGGTCGGCGGGTATTTGAGGTTCAGATCCTGATTTTTGGTAAGTTTTGCGATGGTGCTAAATAAAACTCTAGGATTGTTTTTGTTGTGTTCGATGAGTGTGGACAGGTATGCTGAGTGTGTGTTGGTGAGTGTGGACAGGTATGCTGAGTGTGTGTTGGTGAGTGTGGACAGGTATGCTGAGTGTGTGTTCGATGAGTGTAGACAGGTATGCTGAGTGTGTGTTGGTGAGTGTGGACAGGTATGCTGAGCGTGTGTTGGTGAGTGTGGACAGGTATGCTGAGTCTGTGTTGGTGAGTGTGGACAGGTATGCTGAGCGTGTGTTGGTGAGTGTGGACAGGTGTGTGTTGGTGAGTGTGGACAGGTATGCTGAGCGTGTGTTGGTGAGTGTGGACAGGTATGCTGAGCGTGTGTTGGTGAGTGTGGACAGGTATGCTGAGTGTGTGTTGATGAGTGTGGACAGGTATGCTGAGTGTGTGTTCGATGAGTGTGGACAGGTATGCTGAGTGTGTGTTGGTGAGTGTGGACAGGTATGCTGAGCGTGTGTTAAGTGAGGACAGGTATGCTGAGTGTGTGTTGGTGTGTAAGGACAGATATGCTGAGCGTGTGTGGATGAGTGTGGACAGGTATGCTGAGTGTGTGTTGGTGAGTGTGGACAGGTATGCTGAGCGTGTGTTGGTGAGTGTGGACAGGTATGCTGAGTGTGTGTTCGATGAGTGTAGACAGGTATGCTGAGTGTGTGTTGGTGAGTGTGGACAGGTATGCTGAGCGTGTGTTGGTGAGTGTGGACAGGTATGCTGAGTGTGTGTTGGTGAGTGTGGACAGGTGTGCTGAGTGTGTGTTGGTGAGTGTGGACAGGTATGCTGAGCGTGTGTTGGTGAGTGTGGACAGGTATGCTGAGCGTGTGTTGGTGAGTGAGGACAGGTATGCTGAGTGTGTGTTGATGAGTGTGGACAGGTATGCTGAGTGTGTGTTCGATGAGTGTGGACAGGTATGCTGAGTGTGTGTTGGTGAGTGAGGACAGGTATGCTGAGTGTGTGTTGGTGAGTGTGGACAGGTATGCTGAGTGTGTGTTGGTGAGTGTGGACAGGTATGCTGAGTGTGTGTTGGTGAGTGAGGACAGGTATGCTGAGTGTGTGTTGGTGAGTGAGGACAGGTATGCTGAGTGTGTGTTGGTGAGTGTGGACAGGTATGCTGAGTGTGTGTTGACGAGTGTGGACAGGTATGCTGAGTGTGTGTTGGTGAGTGTGGACAGGTATGCTGAGTGTGTGTTGGTGAGTGTGGACAGGTATGCTGAGTGTGTGTTCGATGAGTGTGGACAGGTATGCTGAGTGTGTGTTCGATGAGTGTGGACAGGTATGCTGAGTGTGTGTTGGTGAGTGAGGACAGGTGTGCTGAGTGTGTGTTGGTGAGTGAGGACAGGTATGCTGAGTGTGTGTTCGATGAGTGTGGACAGGTATGCTGAGTGTGTGTTGGTGAGTGTGGACAGGTATGCTGAGTGTGTGTTGGTGAGTGAGGACAGGTATGCTGAGTGTGTGTTGGTGAGTGAGGACAGGTATGCTGAGTGTGTGTTGGTGAGTGAGGACAGGTATGCTGAGCGTGTGTTGGTGAGAGAGGGCAGGTATGCTGAGCGTGTGTTGGTGAGTGTGGACAGGTATGCTGAGCGTGTGTTGGTGAGTGTGGACAGGTATGCTGAGCGTGTGTTGGTGAGTGAGGACAGGTATGTTGAGCGTGTGTTGGTGAGTGAGGACAGGTATGCTGAGCGTGTGTTGGTGAGTGAGGACAGGTATGCTGAGCGTGTGTTGGTGAGTGTGGACAGGTATGCTGAGTGTGTGTTGACGAGTGTGGACAGGTATGCTGAGTGTGTGTTGGTGAGTGTGGACAGGTATGCTGAGTGTGTGTTGATGAGTGTGGACAGGTATGCTGAGTGTGTGTTGGTGAGTGTGGACAGGTATGCTGAGTGTGTGTTCGATGAGTGTGGACAGGTATGCTGAGTGTGTGTTCGATGAGTGTGGACAGGTATGCTGAGTGTGTGTTGGTGAGTGAGGACAGGTGTGCTGAGTGTGTGTTGGTGAGTGAGGACAGGTATGCTGAGTGTGTTCGATGAGTGTGGACAGGTATGCTGAGTGTGTGTTGGTGAGTGTGGACAGGTATGCTGAGTGTGTGTTGGTGAGTGAGGACAGGTGTGCTGAGTGTGTGTTGGTGAGTGAGGACAGGTATGCTGAGTGTGTGTTGGTGAGTGAGGACAGGTATGCTGAGCGTGTGTTGGTGAGAGAGGACAGGTATGCTGAGCGTGTGTTGGTGAGTGTGGACAGGTATGCTGAGCGTGTGTTGGTGAGTGAGGACAGGTATGCTGAGCGTGTGTTGGTGAGTGAGGACAGGTATGCTGAGTGTGTGTTGGTGAGTGAGGACAGGTATGCTGAGCGTGTGTTGGTGAGTGTGGACAGGTATGCTGAGCGTGTGTTGGTGAGTGTGGACAGGTATGCTGAGCGTGTGTTGGTGAGTGTGGACAGGTATGCTGAGCGTGTGTTGGTGAGTGTGGACAGGTATGCTGAGCGTGTGTTGGTGAGTGAGGACAGGTATGCTGAGCGTGTGTTGGTGAGTGTGGACAGGTATGCTGAGTGTGTGTTGATGAGTGTGGACAGGTATGCTGAGCGTGTGTGGGTGAGTGTGGACAGGTATGCTGAGCGTGTGTTGGTGAGTGAGGACAGGTATGCTGAGCGTGTGTTGGTGAGTGTGGACAGGTATGCTGAGCGTGTGTTGGTGAGTGTGGACAGGTATGCTGAGCGTGTGTTGGTGAGTGTGGACAGGTATGCTGAGTGTGTGTTGGTGAGTGAGGACAGGTATGCTGAGTGTGTGTTGAGTGAGGACAGGTGTGCTGAGTGTGTGTTGAGTGAGGACAGGTATGCTGAGTTTGTGTTGATGTGTAAGGACAGGTATGCTGAGTTTATGTTGGTGAGTGAGGACAGGTATGCTGAGTGTGTGTTTGTGAGTGAGTACAGGTATGCTGAGTGTGTTTTGGTGAGACAGGACAGGTATGCTGAGCGTGTGTTGGTGAGTGAGGACAGGTATGCTGAGTGTGTGTTGGTGAGTGTGGACAGGTATGCTGAGTGTCTGTTGGTGAGTGTGGACAGGTATGCTGAGTGTGTGTTGGTGAGCGAGGACAGGTATGCTGAGTGTGTGTTGGTGAGTGTAGACAGGTATGCTGAGTGTGTGTTGGTGAGTGTGGACAGGTATGCTGAGTGTGTGTTGGTGAGTGTGGACAGGTATGCTGAGTGTGTGTTGGTGAGTGTGGACAGGTATGCTGAGTGTGTGTTGGTGAGTGAGGACAGGTATGCTGAGTGTGTGCTGTCCTTCCAAGCAGAGTGAGATACCTCCAGCTTGGTCACTCTCCATTAGTGCTCTAATTTCTGTACTGTGTGTCTGAAGGTGTGTATTTGTTGTACGGAGCTTTTTCAGTTGCATCTTTTTAATTTTTACAGGTGCAACATTGTCTAAAGTTAGTCGGAGTGTGTTAGTCTGTGTAGCTCTGTTGGGTCTGATGATGGAAAAATTATGGTTGATAATCTGGAAGGTAATAAAGTGTTGAGCTGTATTTGGTATTATTGAACGTTTCATGCAGTAACTGGGTGTACATACATTTTTACTAAGACTCAGTTCTTATGAAATTAGGTAGTGATCTGAAACTACTGAAGTATATTATACTGAAGTATACATATAGTATATACTACATATCCTTCATATTGAATCTATACTGTACGTATAGTATATACTACATATCCTCCATACTGAATCTATACTGTACGTATAGTATATACTACATATCCTTCATATTGAATCTATACTGTACGTATAGTATATACTACATATCCTTCATACTGAATCTATACTGTACGTATAGTATATACTACACATCCTTCATACTGAATCTATACTGTACGTATAGTATATACTACATATCCTTCATACTGAATCTATACTGTACGTATAGTATATACTACATATCCTTCATATTGAATCTATACTGTACGTATAGTATATACTACATATCCTTCATACTGAATCTATACTGTACGTATAGTATATACTACACATCGTTCATACTGAATCTATACTGTACGTATAGTATATACTACACATCGTTCATACTGTATCTATACTGAACATATAGTACATACTACACATCCTTCATATTGTATCTATACTGTACGTATAGTATATACTACACATCCTTCATACTGAATCTATACTATACGTATAGTATATACTACATATCCTTCAAACTGAATCTATACTGTACGTATAGTATATACTACATATCCTTCATACTGAATCTATACTGTACGCATAGTATATACTACATATTCTTCATACTGAATCTATACTATACATTTAGTATATACTACACATCCTTCATACTGAATCTATACTGTACGAATAGTATATACTATATATCCTTCATACTGAATCTGTACTGTACGTATAGTATATACTACATATTCTTCCTACTGAATCTATACTGTACGTATAGTATATACTACACATCCTTCATACTGAATCTATGCTGTACGTATAGTATATACTACATATCCTTCATACTGTATCTATACTGTACGTATAGTATATACTACACATCCTTCATACTGAATCTATACTGTACGTATAGTATATACTACACATCCTTCATACTGAATCTATACTGTACGTATAGTATATACTAGTCAAGTCAAGTCAAGTTTATTTGTATAGCGCTTTTTACAACGATGTTGTCACAAAGCAGCTTTACAGGAATTTTAAAAACATGAAAAACATGAAATCACAGCTGTTTATCCCCCTGTGATCAAACCAGAGGCAACAGTGGCAACAACACCTCCTCAACTGGAGGAAGAAACCTTGGGAGGAACCAGACTCACAAGGGGAGACCCATCCTCCTCAGGTCGAACAGTATTTACAGTTTATAATCTAAAGCTGAGTCTAAAGGTAGAAGCTTTAGAAGCTGTACAGGTGCTACATCAGGTGGATGATACAGTGATGCAGTCAAGGATGGAGCAAATGGCACAAATGGAGAGGAGAACTGGTTGGTGCCAGGTGACAGGGGGGGCCATGGTGGTCAGTCCTTTACAGTATTCGGCGGGACAGGTGGGCGTTTTTTTTTCCTCGGAAAGAGAAAAGAAAGAGTTAGTTCTGGTTTGTGTTAGTACAGAGACAGAGTTAGTTCTGGTTTGGGTTAGTACAGAGACAGAGTTAGTTCTGGTTTGGGTTAGTACAGGGACAGAGTTAGTTCTGGTTTAGGTTAGTACAGAGACAGAGTTAGTTCTGGTTTGGGTTAGTACAGCGACAGAGTTAGTTCTGGTTTAGGTTAATACAGAGACAGAGTTAGTTCTGGTTTAGGTTAGTACAGAGACAGAGTTAGTTCTGGTTTGTGTTAGTACAGAGACAGAGTTAGTTCTGGTTTAGGTTAGTACAGAAACAGAGTTAGTTCTGGTTTGTGTCAGTACAGAGACAGAGTTAGTTCTGGTTTGTGTTAGTACAGAGACAGAGTTAGTTCTGGTTTAGGTTAGTACAGAAACAGAGTTAGTTCTGGTTTGGGTTAGTACAGAGACAGAGTTAGTTCTGGTTTAGGTTAGTACAGAGACAGAGTTAGTTCTGGTTTGGGTTAGTACAGAGACAGAGTTAGTTCTGGTTTAGGTTAGTACAGAGACAGAGTTAGTTCTGGTTTGGGTTAGTACAGAGACAGAGTTAGTTCTGGTTTAGGTTAGTACAGAGACAGAGTTAGTTCTGGTTTGTGTTAGTACAGAGACAGAGTTAGTTCTGGTTTGTGTTAGTATAGAGACAGAGTTAGTTCTGGTTTAGGTTAGTACAGAGACAGAGTTAGTTCTGGTTTGTGTTAGTACAGAGACAGAGTTCGTTCTGGTTTAGGTTAGTACAGAGACAGAGTTAGTTCTGGTTTGTGTTAGTACAGAGACAGAGTTAGTTCTAGTTTAGGTTAGTACAGAGACAGAGTTAGTTCTGGTTTGTGTTAGTACAGAGACAGAGTTAGTTCTGGTCTGGGTTAGTACAGAGACAGAGTTAGTTCTGGTTTGGGTTAGTACAGAGACAGAGTTAGTTCTGGTTTGTGTTAGTACAGAGACAGAGGCTGGCGCTTGTTAAGCGTTACTACCGTACTTTAGCCCTCTCTACCTTTAGAGAGTTCCACGTCCTAAGTCAATAAACAAAAGAAGAAGAACTAACGGGTGAAACGAGGAGTGCGCCACTAGACTGAGCAGGACACCCTCAAGACCTAACTTGGCCTTTGTTATTCACCCGTCCGATCTCCCTCATGCTAACATGGTTAGGAGAACGAAGGGGTGTGGAATAAGTCAATAAATCAATTTAGAGATACTCGCAGCAACTAAGTAGGTCAAGAAACAGGAGAAGAAGAACTAACGGGTGAAACGAGGAGTGCGCCACTAGACTTAGCATGACACCCTGAAGACCTAGCTTGGCTTTTGTTATTCACCCGTCCGATCTCCCTCATGCTAACACGGTTGGGATAACGAGGGGGTGTACAGAGGATATGAGGATAAGGGGATATGGAGTGTTTAGAGTGCAGCTGGTGACTCTGACAGATCAGATTTTAAACAAAACGAACTAAAAGGAAGAGAAACTGCACACGTGCTACATCTGGATGATACAGTGATGCAATCAAGGTGCAGCAGATGACTAACATCCATAAAGATGACATAGATGAAGAGGTTATAAGGTAACAAGGGGTACTGATGGTCAGTCCTCCAACAGTATTCGGCAGAACAGGTGGGCTGTTATTACCTCAGAAAGAAGGAGAAAAGAAAAGGAAAGAAAAAGAAAAGAAAAACAAGGTTAGTTCAGGTTTGGAGTAATACAGTGGATGAGAAGCATAGCTCAGTCACCAAAAGCTAAACTGAACAAGTATGTTTTTAGTCTGGACTTAAATATTGAGACTGTGTCAGAGTCCCAAACATTAACTGGGAGATTATTCCACAATTTTGGGGCTTTGTAGGAAAAAGCTCTTCCCCCCCTCATTGTAGTCTTCTGAATTTTAGGAACTATTAGAAAACCAGCATCCTGTGATCTGAGTGAACGTGGCGGTTCATAATAGGAAATTAGATCTTGCAGGTACTCCGGTGTGAGACC
>JAJQXZ010000041.1:70000-75000 GCA_021613375.1 Megaleporinus macrocephalus | reverse complement strand
GTGACGTGAGTGAGTGTGTATATATGTGTGTGGTGTGTGTGTGTGTGAGTGCGTGTGTAGTGTATATATGTTTGTGTGAGTGTGTGTGTTATATGTGTGATTGTTTGTGTGTGTGTGAGTTTGTGTGAGTGTGTGTGTGTGTGTAATATGTGTGTGTGAGTGTGAGTGTATATATGCGTGTGTGTGAGAGTGTGAGTTTGAGTGTTTGTTTTCAACAATAACATGTGTGTGAATACCTTGTTTATCAACAGTGAGTGTGTCATATATAAGCGATGAGTGTAGTGAGTGTGTGTGTGTCTAGTGTATAATTGTGAGTGATGTGATGTTGTTATTGTGGAGTGTTTGATGTGTGAGTAGAGTGCGTATGAGTGTGAGAGTTGTAGAGTATCTAAGTGGTTGTGTGTGGTGTGTGTGTGTGTGCGTGCGTGTGATGTGAAATGTCTATATCATCTGAACTATCTATATATAAATATAAATCTCTATCTAAATATATATCAACAATATCTAAGTATTGTGTTTGTTGTGATAGAGTGAGTAAATAAATGGTGTGAGTGTGATGTGTGTGTGTTGTGTACAATAAATGTGATGAGTGTGTGTATCTGAGAGTGTATCTATGCGTTTGAGTTAGAGAGTGATTGGAGAGTACATCTCTTTGTGTTTGTGAGTGTGTGGTGTGGCGAGTGTTTGGAGAGTGTGTGAGTATAAAGGTGTGTGTGGTGTGTGTGTATATCTTCAGTGTGTGAGATTATGTGTTTCTATCTGCAGTGTGTGAGTTGAGTGTGTTATATTGTGTGTGGTGAGTGTTAACTATTGTGTGTGTGTGTGGAGTTATTGTGTGGTGTGATAGTGGGTGAGTATCTATGTGTTGTGTGTGTTGAGTGCCTTTGTGTGTAAATGTGTGTTGTGTATAAGACAGCACTGTGTATATAAGGATGTTGTTGAGTGATGAGTGCGTGTAGTGTATATAGTGTGTGTGAGTGGTGTGTTGAGTTAGTGTGTGGTGTATAATATATTTGGTGTGAGTGATGTGAGTGTGTGATGTGTGTGTGTTGTGTGTGTGTAATATATGTGTGTGTGAGTGTGATGTGTGTTTCATAACTAATTTGTGATATGTGTGTGTATAAATGTGTGTGGTGAGTGATGTTTACAAAGGAGGTGTGTGTGTATACTTGTGTGTGTGTGTGTATGTGTGTGGATTATATAATATGTGTGAGTTTGTGAGTGAGTGTGTATGTTGTCTAAATGAGTGTATTCGTGATGTGTTGTATATAATTTGTGAGGTGTGTGTGTGTTAAGTGTGATTTGTGGTGTGTGTGTATATATGTGTATGTTGAGAGTGTGTGTATATATGCGTTGAGTGTGAGAGTTGTGTGGTCTTTGTATATTGTAGGTGTGGAGTGTGGTTGTATATATGCGTGAGTGTGAGTTTGTGTGTGTGTGATGAGTGAGTGTGAGTGTGAGTAGTGTGGTGTGTGTGATTGAGTGGTGTGTGTATGTATATAAATATAATAATTTATATAATATATCTATAATATATACTAGTTCTATATATACTAAATATTATAATATAAAATATATATACTATTGTGTGTTTTGTGTATGGTGTTTTTGAGTGTGTTTTTGGGTTTTTTTGGGGGGTATGTGTTGTGTGAAATAAATATTTTTTTTCGTGTGTTGTGTATATATGTGTGGTGTCTATATGTGTGGTGAGTGTGTGTATAATATGTGTGTGTGAGTGAGTGTCATGTGTGTGTGTATATTGTGTGTGATGTGGTTAAATATATGTGTGTGTGTTGATTTTGTGTAAATTATGTGGTGTGTGTTGTGTGATGTGTGTGGTATAAATGTTGTGGAGTGAGTGAGTGAGTAGTGGTATATATGTGTGTGTGAGTGTGTGTGTATATTATTGTGTGTTTGTGGATGTGTGTGTGTGTGTGTATATATTAGGGGTGTGAGTGTGTGAGTATAATGCGAGGGTTGTGAGAGTTTTGTGTTTGTGAGTGGTGTGTGTGTATATATAATGTTGTGTGAGTGTGTTGTGTATAATTAGTGTTTGTGTGTGTAGAGTGTATTGTGTGTGTGAGTGTGTGTGGAATATGTGTGTCTCAGTGTGTGAGTGTGTGTGGTGTATCAGTGTGTGTGTGTGTATATAGATGTGGTAGTGTGTGTTTGTGTGAATATGTGAGTGTGAGTGTGTGAGTGTTTGGTGTGTGTATATAGGTGTGTGTGAGTGTGTTGTGTGTTGTATAAATGTGTGGTTGTGAGTGTGAGTGTGTATGATATTATTGTGTGTATAAATGTGTGTAAATATGGTGTGTATCAATGTGTGTATATATGTGTGTGTATATATGCGTGTGTGTGTGTGAGTGTGTGGGCTGTATTATAAGTGTTTGGAGTGTTGTGTGTGTGTGTGTGTGAGTGTGTTTTTGTGTGTGTGTGTATAGTGTGTGTGTGAGTGTGTGTGTGTGTCTATATATGTGTAGTGTGAATATGTATGTGTATAATATGTGTGTGTATAAATGTTGATATATGTGTGAGTATATATGCTGTGTGTTGTGTGTGGTGTGTGTGTGTGGTGTCTGATGTATATTGTGTTTGTGTGTGTGTGTGTGTAGTGTGTGTGTTGTGTGAGTGCGTATGTGTGTATCTCTATGTGTGTTGTAGTGTGTGTGTTGTGAGTATATATATATGTGTGTTTGTGTGTGTGTGTTGTGTGTGTGTAAAATATGTGTGTGAGTGTGTGTGTGTTTATAGTTTGGAGTGTGAGTGTGTGTGTGTGAATAAGTGTGAGTTGTTGTGTATGGTGTGTGTATTAATGTTTGTGCGTGTGTGAGTGTAAATATGGTTGAGTATATATGGTTGTGTGAGTGTGTGTGTATATATGTGGTGTGTGAGTGTGTTTGTTGTGTATCTGGTGTGGTGTGTGTGAGTGTGTGTGTGTGTCTATATATGTGTTGTGTAGTGGTAGTGGTGTGTATAATATTTGTGATCAATGTGTGTATAATGTGTGTGTGTGTAAAAACTAAATGCGGGTGTGTGTGTGGTGGGAGTTGTGAGTGTGTGTGTCTGTGTAATATGTTGTGTGAGTGTTGTGTGTGTGAGTCGAGTGAGATGTGTTAGTGTGTTTGTATATATGTGTGTGTGTAGTCTAAATATATGTGTCTGTGTGTATATATAAAGTTGTGTATAAATGTGTGTATATAAGGTGTATGTGTATAAATGTGTGTATATAATGTGATTGTGTAAATATGCCGTGTGTGTGTGTGTGTGTGAGTGTGTGGCTGTTTATATGTGTGTGTGAGTGTGTGTGTTTGTATATGTGTTTCGTGTGTGTTGTGTTTTTTGTGTGAGTGTGTATTAGGTGTTGTGAGTGTGTAGGTGTGTGTATATAACTGTGTGTGTAATATATCGTGTGTGTGTTGTGAGTGTGTGTGATGGTGTGTCCCTGTGTATATGTGTGTGTTGAGTGTTGAGTTTGTGTGTTGTGTTATTGTGTGTAGTGTGTGAGAGAGTGTGTGTGTATATATGTGAGTGTGAGTGTGTGTAATGTAATAATCTAATATATATGAGTTTGTGTGTAAGTGTGGTGTGTATATATTTGAGAGTGTTGTGTGAGTGAGTGTGTGTATATATATATATATAATATATTATATATAAATATATATATATATAAATAAATAAGTTTTGTGTGTGGTGTATGTTGCATAGTGTGTGCGTGTACGTGGTGTGTGTATAATATATGTGTGTGAGCGTGTGATTGGTGTGAATATATGTGTTGTGAGTGTGGTGTATACGTTTTTGTGAGTGATGAGTGCGTGGTGTGTGTATATGTGTGATGTGTGTATGTGTTTTGTATATATTGTTTGTGCGTGAGTTTGTATATAATGTGTTGTATATATGTGGTGTGAGTGAGGGTGTGTCTATATGTGTGTGTGTGTGTGTTTTAAAATGTGTGTTGAGTGTGGTGTGTGTGTGGTTATATATTGTGTGTGTGTAGTGTGTCAATTGTGTATGTGATTGTGTGTACATATGGTGTGTGTGTATATGTGTGTGTGTGTGTGTGAGTGTGTGGTGTGTGTAATATTGTGTGTGTGTGGTGTGAGTGATGTCGTATGTGTATGTATTGTGTGTGAGTGTGGTGTTATATAATGTGTGGTGTGTGGTTGTTGTTGTGTGTGTGTGTTTGTGTGAGTGTTAGTGTGTGTGTATATATGGTGTTTTGTGAGTGTGTGTGTATATATGCGTGATGTGAGAGTGTGTGTGTGAGTGTGGTGTGTGTATTATAGAGTGTGTGAATAAATGTGTTTATATATGTGTCGTGTATAAATATGCGTGTTGGTGAGTGGTGTGTGTTTGTGTGTGAGTGTGTGGTGTGTGTGGTGAGTGAGTGTTGAGTGTGAGTGTGTGTGTATATATTGTGATGCTTTGGTGTGTGTGTGTGTCTGGTTGTCGAGTGAGTGTGTGTGTATGTATAGATATATGTATATATATAATAATATATATATATATATATTGTGTGTGTGTGTGTGAGTGTGTGGTAAAATATGTGTGAGTGTTGTGTGGTGTGTGTATATATTTTTGTGTGTGTGTGTTATATGTGTGTGTATATATGGCTGTGTGGTTGTGGAGTGAGTGTGTTGTGTATATATGTGTGTGTGTGAGTGTGTGTGTGTGTGTGTGGGAGTGTGGTGAGTGTTTGTGTGTATATAGGTTTGTGTGTGTGTGTGTGTATATAAATGGTGTGTGAGTTGTGTGTGTATAATGTGTGTGTGATGTGTGAGTATATGTGTGTGTTGTGTGTGTGTTATATATGGTGTGTGTGTGAGTGTTGTGTTGTGTGTGGTGTGTATATATGTGTGTGTCGAGTGTGAGAGCCCCTTTGTGTATATTGTTGTGTATATGTGTTGTATGATATGTGTGTGTGTTGTGGAGTGAGTGTGTGTGTATTAAGTGTGGTGTGAGTGTGTGTGGGAGTGAGGTGTGTTATCTAATATGTGTGT
>JAJQXZ010000041.1:55000-62500 GCA_021613375.1 Megaleporinus macrocephalus | reverse complement strand
ATAGTAGGTGTGTGAGTGGTGTATATGAGTGGTGTGTGTGTTGTGTGTTTGTGTGGGTGTGTATATATGAAGGTTTGCTGGTGTTGATTGCCTGTGTGTGTATAGTTGTGTGTAATATTTGTGTTGTATATTAAGTTTGATGTGTGGGTGAGAGTGTGAGTGAGTGTGAGTGTATATATGTTGTGGTGAATTGGTGTGTGTGATGAGTGAATGTGTTGGTTTAAATATAATGTGTGTGTGTGGTGTGGTGTGTGTGTTGTGTGTGTGTGTGTTTATATATGTGTGTGTGAGTTGTGTATAAGTTTGTGGAGTGTGCGTTCGTCGTGTGTGTATGTGTTTGAGTGTGTGTGTATGTGTGTGTGTAATATATTATATGTGCCGTGTGTGTGTATAAATAGTGTGTGTATATCTGTGTGTTGAGTGTGTTTAATATGTGTGTGTGTGTGTGAGTGGGGGTGTGTGTGTATATGTGTGTGTGATTGTGTGTATCTAATGTGTGATCTGATGGGGTGATTTTTGTAATATATGTTGTGTGTGTGTGTGTGTGAGTGTTGTGTGTTGAGTATATATGTGTGTGTGTGTGAGTGAGTGGGTGTGTGAATATATATGTGTGAGGATGTGGGTGTAATATAGATGTGTGTTGTGTGTTTTTGTGTGAGTGTGTGTGTGTGTGTGTATATATTATGAGTGTGGTGAGTGGGGTGTGTATGATATGCGTGTTTGTAGAGAGTGTGGTGTTTGTTGTGTCTGTGTTTGTATATATATGTTTGTGTGTAGAGTGTGTGATTGTATATATGTTTGGGTTGGAGTGTTACTGTGGTGTTGTTGAGTGTGGTGTGTGTATATGATGTCTCAGAGTGAGTGTGTGTGTATTATGTGTGTGTGTTGTATATATATGTGTGTGTGTGAATATATATGTGGTGTGATGTGTGTATATATATATATGTGTTGTGTGTGTAATATGTGTGTGTATATCTGCTTGTGTTGTGGAGTGAGTGAGTGTGTGTGTGATAAAAGTGTGTAGTGTGAGTGTGTGTGTGTGTGGTGTGTGTGAGTGTGTTGTGTGTGTATATAGGTGTGTGTGTGTTGTATTTAATGTGTGTGTGAGTGTGTGTGTAAATATGTGTGTGTGACTGTGTTTGTATATGTGTGTGTGTGTGTGTGTATATGTGTTTGGTGTGAGTGTGTGGTGTTGTGTTGTGTGGGTGGTGTATTATTGTGCGTGTGAGTGTGAAGTGCTGCGTGTGTATATAAGTTGTGTGTGTATAATGTGTGTGTAGTATATATGGTGTAGTTGTGAGTTGGGTGTGTGAGTGAGTGTGTGTGTGTGAGTGTGTGTGGTGGAATATATAAGTGTGTGTGTGTGTGTGGTGTGAGTGTGTGTGTGTGTGTGTAGTGTGTTTGTGTGTATATATGGGTGTTGCGAGTGTGTGTATATATATGTGAGTGTGTGTGTGTGTGGTGTGTGTGTATAAATTTGTGTGTGGTGTGTCTGTATATATGTGTTTTGTGTGTGAGTGGTGTGTGTGTGTGTATATATAAGTGTGTGTGTGTGTGTATATATATGTGTGTGTGTGGGTATATATATGTGTGTGTGTGAGGTGTGTGTGTGTGAGTGTGTGTGTGTGTATATATGTGTGTGAAGCACGAATCAAGTGTGTGTGTGTGTATATACAGTGTGTGTGTGTGAGATCAATTGTTGGTATATATAGTGTGTGTGTTCTGTTTGTTATATATGTGTGTGTGTGTGTGTGTGGTATATATGTTGTGTGGTGTATATATTTTTTGGGTGTGTGTGTGTGTGTGTGAGTATGTGTGTGTATATATATGTGTGTGTGTGTGTCTGTATATATGTGTTTGTGTTTGTGTGTGAGTGTGTGTGTGTGTATATATGTGTGTGCGTTTGTATATATATGTGTGTGTGTGTGTGTGTGTGTGTGCACTGTTCTCCACAGATGGATCTACATTAAAGTTCTGCTGCTGTAGATGAAGCTCCGTCTTTTCCTCTGCATCATAATCCACTCACACAAATCCCCCACTCCAGAACGAGGTCAGCACAGGGCGGAGCCTCCACCCTACCCACAATCCCTCAGTCCCCCGCGTCTCAGCCTGCTTACCCCGTCTGTTTTTAGCAGAAAGATCTCCGTCCTCCACTCCTCCACCAGCGCTGCCCAGTTCTCCTAAAATGACCTTCAGCAGGAGCTTTACTCATCCTCACCTGCAATACTCACCTGCAATACTCACCTGCAATACTCACCTGCAATACTCACCTACAATACTCACCTGTTACATTCACCTGCAACACTCACCTGCAATACTCACCTGCAATACTCACCTCTTACATTCACCTGCAACACTCACCTCTTACATTCACCTGCAATTCTCACCCCTTACATTCACCTGCAATACTCACCTCTTACATTCACCTGCAATACTCACCCCTTACATTCACCTATTCACCTGCAACACTCACCTGTTACATTCACCTGCAATACTCACCTCTTACATTCACCTGCAACACTCACCTGTTACATTCACCTGCAATACTCACCTCTTACATTCACCTGCAAAAATCAGATAATAACATTTACAATAACAGCAATGTGTGTGTGTGTGTGGGGGGGGGGGGGGGGGTGTAGATGAATGAGTGAGAGTGAAGTGAGTTTAAATGTGTATGTGTCTGTGTGAGTGTGTATGTATGTGAGTGTGAGTGAGTGTGTGTAAGTGATTGTAGGTGTGAGTGTGAGTGAGTGTGAGCTGTCGGGAGTGTGTGGGTGTGAGTTTGTGGTTGTGAGTGAGTGTGTGTGTGTAAGTAATTGTGGGTATTAGTGTGTGTGAGCTGTACGGAGTGTGTATATGTAAGTGTGTGGTTGTGAGTGTGAGTGAGAGTGTGTAGGTGTGAGTGTGAGTGAGTGTGTGTGTGTGTGTGTGTGTGTGTGTGTGTGAGTGAGTGTGAGCTGTACAGATTGTGTGGTTGTGGGTGTGAGTGAGTGTGAGCTGTACGAAGTGTGTGGCTGTGAGTGAGTGTGTGTGTAAGTGATTGTGGGTGTGAGTGTGAGCTGTACGGAGTGTGTGGCTGTGAGTGAGTGAGTTAGTGTGTGTGTAAGTGATTGTGGGTGTGAGTGTGAGCTGTACGGAGTGTGTGGTTGTGAGTATGTGTGTAATTGTGAGTGTGTGTGTGAGTGTGTGTGTAAGTGATTGTGGGTGTAAGTGAGTGTGTGGTTGTGAGTGAGTGTGTGTGTAAGTGATTGTGGGTGTGAGTGTGAGCTGTACGGAGTGTGTGGGTGTGAGTGTGTGTGTAAGTAATTGTGAGTGTGTGTGTAAGTGATTGTGGGTGTGAGTGAGTGTGAGCTGTACAGAGTGTGTGGTTGTGAGTGAGTGTGTGTGTAAGTGATTGTGGGATTAGTAAGTAGGTAGAGCTTGTACGGAGTGTGTGGTTGTGAGTGAGTGTGTGTGTAAGTGATTGTGGGTGTAAGTGAGTGTGAGCTGTACGGAGTGTGTGGTTGTGAGTGAGTGTGTGTGTGTGTGTATATATGTGTGTGTGAGTGTGTGTTTGTGTGTGTGTATATATGTGTGTGTGTGTGAGTATGTGTGTGTATAGATAGGTGTTGTGTGAGTGTTGGGTGTGTATATATGTGGGAGTGTGTGTATATATTGTGTGTGTGTATCTATGTGTGTGTGTTGTGGTTTGTGTGTGAGGATGTGTGTGGTTATTCTGTGTTTTGTGGAGTCTGTATATATGTTTTGTGTTTGTGTGTGAGTGTGTGTGTGTGTATATATGTGTGTGCGATTGTAAATATACGGTTGTGTGTGTGTGTGTGTGTGGGGCCACTGTTCCCACAGATGGATCAACATTAAAAGTTCTGCTGCTGGTAGATGAAGCTCCGTCTTTTCCTCTGCATCATAATCCACTCACACAAATCCCCCACTCCTCCGCGCTCCTCCTCGCTCCTTTGCGCTCCTCCTCGCTCCTCCTCGCTCCTCCGCTCTCCTGCTTGCTCCTCCTCGCTCCTCCTCGCTCCTGCTTGCTCCTCCTCGCACCCTCCCTCCGCTCCCTTGCTCGCTCCTCCACGCTCCTCCACGCTCCTCCTCGCTCCTCCGCTCTCCTGCTCGCTCCTCCACGCTCCTCCACGCTCCTCCTCGCTCCTGCGCTCTCCTGCTCGCTCCTTCTCGCTCCTGCTCGCTCCTCCTCGCTCCTCTGTGCTCCTCCTCGCTCCTCCTCGCTCCTCCTCGCTCCTTTGCGCTCCTCCTCGCTCCTCCGCTCTCCTGCTCGCTCCTCCTCGCTCCTCCTCGCTCCTCCGCTCTCCTGCTCGCTCCTCCACGCTCCTCCACGCTCCTCCTCGCTCCTCCGCTCTCCTGCTCGCTCCTCCTCGCTCCTGCTTGCTCCTCCGCGCTCCTGCTCGCTCCTCCTCGCTCCTCTGTGCTCCTCCGCGCTCCTCCTCGCTCCTCCGCGCTCCTCCTCGCTCCTCTGTGCTCCTCCGCGCTCCTCCTCGCTCCTCCGCGCTCCTCTGCGCTCCTCCGCTCTCCTCTGTCAGGGCTCTGCTGGCGGCAGTCGGACTTCTCTTTGATCCTGTCTTTGTGGTTTTTGAACTGATGAAACTCAGACCTGTGATTTTCCCATCAAACTATAATCACCGGTTCTGTCAGCCGCCGCTCCGGCGAGGACCTGACCACCCGCACCTTCAGCGCTCAGACCCCCCGCAGCTCCGCCGGTCCCACACCGGGGGTCCGCACGCCCGGAGCCAGAAGCTCTGATAACCAACAAAAGAAGAGGAGGAGCTTCAACGGAGATGAATGTTTCCTGGTTCTGAACTAATAACACACACTGTTAGTACCCAAACCACGGAGAACTTGGGAGAACCAGAGAGAACCAGAGAGAACCTGGGAAAATCAGAGAGTACTAGAGAGAACCAGAGAGAACCAGAGAGAACCTGGGAGAACCAGAGAGAACCAGAGAGAACCTGGGAGAACCAGAGAGAACCAGAGAGAACCAGAGAGAACCTGGGAGAACCAGAGAGAACCAGAGAGAACCAGAGAGAACCTGGGAGAACCAGAGAGAACCTGGGAGAATCAGAGAGTACTGGAGAGAACGTCTGAGAAAGGTTTACTATTAAATATCAGCCAGGGAAGCGTGCTCACACTAGAGACACACTACTGCTCACACTAGAGACACACTACTGCTCACACTGGAGACACACTACTGCTAACACTAGAGACACACTACTGCTCACACTAGAGACACACTACTGCTCACACTAGAGACACACTACTGCTCACACTAGAGACACACTACTGCTCACACTGGAGACACACTACTGCTAACACTAGAGACACACTACTGCTCACACTAGAGACACACTACTGCTCACACTAGAGACACACTACTGCTCACACTAGAGACACACTACTGCTCACACTGGAGACACACTACTGCTAACACCGGAGACACACTACTGCTAACACTAGAGACACACTACTGCTCACACTGCAGACACACTACTGCTAACACTGGAGACACACTACTGCTAACACTGCAGACACACTACTGCTCACACTGGAGACGCACTACTGCTAACACCGGAGACACACTACTGCTAACACTGCAGACACAATACTGCTCACACTGGAGACACACTACTGCTAACACCGGAGACACACTACTGCTCACACTGGAGACACGCTACTGCTAACACTGCAGACACGCTACTGCTCACACTGGAGACACACTACTGCTCACACTGGAGACACACTACTACTAACACTGGAGACACACTACTGCTAACACTGCAGAAACACTACTGCTAACACTGGAGACACACTACTGCTAACACTGGAGACACACTACTGCTCACACTGGAGACACACTACTGCTAACACTGCAGACACACTACTGCTCACACTGGAGACACACTACTGCTAACACCGGAGACACACTACTGCTCACACTGGAGACACACTACTGCTCACACTGCAGAAACACTACTGCTAACACTGGAGACACACTACTGCTCACACTGGAGACACACTACTGCTAACACTGCAGACACACTACTGCTCACACTGGAGACACACTACTGCTCACACTGGAGACACACTACTGCTCACACTGGAGACACAGTACTGCTCACACTGGACACATACTACTGCTCACACTGGAGACACACTACTGCTCACACTGGAGACACACTACTGCTCACACTGGAGACACACTACTGCTAACACCGGAGACACACTACTGCTCACACTGGACACATACTACTGCTCACACTGGAGACACACTACTGCTCACACTGGAGACACACTGTCAGACTGTAGTGTATTACAGTCTGTCAGAACCACCGCCGCCCCCTACGCTTCCTGTAGTGTATTACAGTCTGTCAGAACCACCGTCGCCCCCTACGCTTCCTGTAGTGTATTACAGTCTGTCAGAACCACCGTCGCCCCCTACGCTTCCTGTAGTGTATTACAGTCTGTCAGAACCACCGTCGCCCCCTACGCTTCCTGTAGTGTATTACAGTCTGTCAGAACCACCGTCGCCCCCTACGCCTCCTGTAGTGTATTACAGTCTGTCAGAACCACCGTCACCCCCTACGCTTCCTGTAGTGTATTACAGTCTGTCAGAACCACCGTCGCCCCCTACGCTTCCTGTAGTGTATTACAGTCTGTCAGAACTGCCCCACACTCACTCAGTGGGCAGTAAACTGAGCTGTGTGTTGAGGGGGTTAATGTGGTGCTGATGAGGTGAATCAGTGTGTAAGCTGGTGAGTTTACACTAATGGAGTGAGTTTACACTAATGGAGTGAGTTTACACTAATGGAGTGAGTTTACACTAATAGAGTGAGTTTACACTAATAGAGTGAGTTTACACTAATGGAGTGAGTTTACACTAATAGAGTGAGTTTACACTAATGGAGTGTTGTTACTCCTTATGCTGAAGGCTGTAAATCTGAGAAACACTTTCAGTGAAAACGGAGATCAATGATCTGCAGACACTCTCGCGTCCACCTGCTAACTCTTCCGTCCACTCAGAGCGGAGTTACAGCCAACAACAGCCAATCACCATTAACGACGTTCACACAGTAATAAACACTCAGCTCCCAGTAAATACTCTCCTCTCACGACTCATCACCTCTGCTCGCTGGTTGCCAAGGAGATGAAGAATCGAGACCACAGGGCGTCTGATTATTATTGATTCCAGCTTTAAACTTTCCACAGCAGCTCGTATTGATGATCAGAATGTATTTGATCTAAACATGATTAATCACAATACACAGACTGACCTCCTCATATCTCCACTCAATGTCCACTGTATCAGTCTCTCTGAGCCGGTCTCCCCTCTCTGGTCTCTCTGAGCTGGTATCTTTTCTCTGGTCTCTCTGAGCTGGTGTCTGTTCTCTGGTCTCTCTGAGCTGGTGTCTGTTCTCTGGTCTCTCTAAGCTGGTATCTTTTCTCTGGTCTCTCTCTGAGCTGGTATCTGTTCTCTGGTCTCTCTGAGCTGGT
>JAJQXZ010000041.1:35000-50000 GCA_021613375.1 Megaleporinus macrocephalus | reverse complement strand
ACCAGCAACCAGAACATTTACACACAACCCCAACACCAACCAGCAACCAGAACATTTACACACAACCACAACACCAACCAGCAACCAAACATTTACACACAACCACAACACCAACCAGCAACCAGAACGGTGGTGGAGAAATCCAGAGTTCCAGGCTGTGAAGGGAACGTCGCCACTTTTCATTTCTTCCCAACAAACAACCCAACTGTCAGAGCTGGGGGCTCCCATCGGCCCACTGCCCACCATCGGCCCACCAGTCTCATCAGCCCACACACACACTACACACACAATATATACACACCCACACCCACCCACCCACACAACACACACCCACCCACACACACCCACCCACACACACACACCCACTACACACACCCACTACACACACCGACTACACACACCCACCCACACACTGATAAGAGTCTATGCTGATGCCACTCTGGTGTCAGAAGTGGGATAGCGCCCCCAGTGGTGTGGAGTGGAATAGTGTTTTGAAGACGTTCTAGGTGAGTGGTGTGGTAAAGCGATGGGGGGGTGGGGGGGGGGGCGCTGTGCGGGAAGGTGTGATGGTAGAGCTGATGTGAGGAAACTGAAGGACTGCGGAGGAGCGGCGGGTGAGCCGGTGTCGAGCAGAGAGGAACATGTGTGGATATAGTAATAATAATAATAATAATTATTATTATTATTATTATTATTATTATTATTACTATTATTATAATTATTATTATCATTTTACTTTTATTATTATTGTTGTTGTTTTGTTGTTGTTGTTAACAGTAATAATAATAATAATAATAATAATAATAATAATAATATAAACCCAGCTGTAACGGACAGACCTGTTCAGGCTGCTGAGCTCAGTATACACTCCAGTCGTTATAAGTGTGTTTATTAAATATTTATATAAATATATAGAGATTATTCTCTGGGTGTGTTCGGTAGATACGCTACTCAGACATGGAGCATTTCTCGGGAAGCGTGTTCGGCGGGCGGTGGCGGTGACGGTGAGCGGCGCGTCTGTGTGGATTTAAACGCGGATCTCGGTGGGATTTCTCCGGAGGGTGGGATTCTCTGCACCCTGGAACGTCTCCCGCGCCTGTGACCTTCATGTGCGGCAGATTAGCCGAGCAGGCTGATGCTAATGCTAATGCGCTAGTGCCTGGGGGAGGAGCAGCAGCCAGAGATTCTATTTACTAATGTAGATTTGACATTTACTCCGGCACCGCCGGGCAGCCCACACAAACAACCCCCCATCCCGGACCACCAGCACCCCCCGCCGCCGCCGCAGCACATTGTTTAAGCGACAGAAGCAGTGAGCGAATGTGACACGGTGCGGTCGGCAGCTGGCGGGGCAAACGGCCCGGACACATAACGAGTACAGATATATACGCCAATTAGAGCGCAATTACCCACAATCCCCGGCCATATGGAAACAGAGTGAACAGTATTTGTGGTGTTACTGAGGACCGCCGGGGACGATGACTCACTCGCCGCTGTTTGCTCTGCTTATTGGAGTCAACAGCTGCCAGCAGAACAATAACCCAGCTCGGACAGACACTGAGAGCGGGGGGCTGACAGGGCGGGGGAGGTGGGGAGGTGAGGGTTGGGGGGGTGAGGTGAGGGTTGCGGAGGTGAGGTGAGGGTTGGGGGTTGAGGTGGGGGTTGGGGGGTTGAGGTGGGGGTTGGGGAGGTGAGGTGGGGAGGTGGGGGTTGGGGAGGTGAGGTGGGGAGGTGGGGGTTGGGGAGGTGAGGTGGGGGTTGGGGAGGTGAGGTGGGGAGGGGAGGTGAGGTGGGGAGGTGGGGGTTGGGGAGGTGAGGTGGGGAGGGGAGGTGGGGGTTGGGGAGGTGAGGTGGGGAGGGGAGGGGAGGTGGGGGTTGGGGAGGTGAGGTGGGGGGGTGAGGTGGGGAGGTGAGGACATTCACACCTGACCAGCTGGAGGAAAATAAAATGTTTCATTCTCTACACACACCAGTGAGTTTAGCTCCACCCATTCAGTCTACAGCAGTTTAGCTCAAGAAAAGCTCTGAGCGTCACAGCTCCACATCTGTCCTCACTCATACACTGTGTGGGCAGGGGAGCATGGGGGGCCGGGGGGTCTGCTAAACTGCTACTGTAATCAGTGTGAGGTCAGTGTGTTGGTTACAGTTATAGTGGACGCTGCTAGCGGTCACTGCAGGAAACCATAGAAACAGAGTCTCAAACAGAAGTTGGGACGCTGTAAACGGAGAAGATCAGGAATGTAGAGACTGTTTCTCTGAAATAGCTTCTGTCCTACATTCAGTTTTAACTGTGGTCGTCATGGCAACAAAGCAGATACAGATTCCGAAGTAGGACGTTTCAGTGATTCCACCCCCTGAAGTCCATTTGACCAACCCAACATCCCCCCCACCCCCCCCGCGCCCCCCCCTACCCCTCGCCCACCTGCCCCTGCCCCCACCCCCCCGAACAAAAAAACAAAATAACTACAACGTCCTCCGAGTCAGTTACTCATAAACACTGGTACTCTGTTAGACTGTTACTGGTACTGTGTTAGACTGTTACTGGTACTCTGTTAGACTATTACTGGTACTCTGTTAGACTGTTACTGGTACTGTGTTAGACTGTTACTGGTACTCTGTTAGACTATTACTGGTACTCTGTTAGACTGTTACTGGTACTGTGTTAGACTGTTACTGGTACTCTGTTAGACTGTTACTGGTATTCTGTTAGACTGTTACTGGTATTCTGTTAGACTGTTACTGGTACTCTGTTAGACTGTTACTGGTAGTCTGTTAGACTGTTACTGGTACTCTGTTAGACTGTTACTGGTACTGTGTTAAGACTGTTACTGGTACTCTGTTAGACTGTTACTGGTATTCTGTTAGACTGTTACTGGTATTCTGTTAGACTGTTACTCGTACTCTGTTAGACTGTTACTGGTAGTCTGTTAGACTGTTACTGGTATTCTGTTAGACTGTTACTGGTACTGTGTTAGACTGTTACTGGTACTCTGTTAGACTGTTACTGGTATTCTGTTAGACTGTTACTGGTATTCTGTTAGACTGTTACTGGTACTCTGTTAGACTGTTACTGGTATTCTGTTAGACTGTTACTGGTACTGTGTTAGACTGTTACTGGTACTCTGTTAGACTGTTACTGGTATTCTGTTAGACTGTTACTGGTATTCTGTTAGACTGTTACTGGTACTCTGTTAGACTGTTACTGGTAGTCTGTTAGACTGTTACTGGTATTCTGTTAGACTGTTACTGGTACTCTGTTAGACTGTTACTGGTACTCTGTTAGACTGTTACTGGTAGTCTGTTAGACTGTTACTGGTATTCTGTTAGACTGTTACTGGTATTCTGTTAGACTGTTACTGGTAGTCTGTTAGACTGTTACTGGTACTCTGTTAGACTGTTACTGGTATTCTGTTAGACTGTTACTGGTACTCTGTTAGACTGTTACTGGTATTCTGTTAGAATGTTACTGGTATTCTGTTAGACTGTTGCTGGTACTCTGTTAGACTTTTACTGGTACTTTGTTAGACTGTTACTGGTATTCTGTTAGACTGTTGCTGGTATTCTGTTAGACTGTTACTGGTATTCTGTTAGACTGTTGCTGGTACTCTGTTAGACTGTTACTGGTACTCTGTTAGACTGTTACTGGTATTCTGTTAGACTGTTGCTGGTACTCTGTTAGACTGTTACTGGTATTCTGTTAGACTGTTGCTGGTACTCTGTTAGGCTGTTGCTGGTACTCTGTTAGACTGTTACTGGTACTCTGTTAGACTGTTACTGGTATTCTGTTAGACTGTTACTGGTACTCTGTTAGACTGTTGCTGGTACTCTGTTAGACTGTTGCTGGTACTCTGTTAGACTGTTACTGGTACTCTGTTAGACTGTTACTGGTACTGTGTTAGACTGTTACTGGTACTCTGTTAGACTGTTACTGGTACTCTGTTAGACTGTTACTGGTACTCTGTTAGACTGTTGCTGGTACTCTGTTAGACTGTTACTGGTACTCTGTTAGACTGTTACTGGTACTGTGTTAGACTGTTGCTGGTACTCTGTTAGACTGTTACTGGTACTCTGTTAGACTGTTACTGGTACTCTGTTAGACTGTTACTGGTACTCTGTTAGTTTGTTACTGGTACTCTGTTAGACTGTTACTGGTACTCTGTTAGACTGTTACTGGTAGTCTGTTAGACTGTTACTGGTATTCTGTTAGACTGTTACTGGTACTCTGTTAGACTGTTACTGGTACTCTGTTAGACTGTTATTGGTATTCTGTTAGACTGTTACTGGTACTCTGTTAGACTGTTACTGGTACTCTGTTAGACTGTTGCTGGTACTCTGTTAGACTGTTACTGGTACTCTGTTAGTTTGTTACTGGTACTCTGTTAGACTCTTACTGGTACTCTGTTAGACTGTTACTGGTACTCTGTTAGTTTGTTACTGGTACTCTGTTAGACTGTTACTGGTACTCTGTTAGTTTGTTACTGGTACTCTGTTAGACTGTTACTGGTAGTCTGTTAGACTGTTACTGGTACTCTGTTAGACGGTTGCTGGTACTCTGTTAGACTGTTGCTGGTACTCTGTTAGACTGTTACTGGTAGTCTGTTAGACTGTTGCTGGTACTCTGTTAGACTGTTACTGGTACTCTGTTAGACGGTTGCTGGTACTCAGTTAGACTGTTGCTGGTACTCTGTTAGACTGTTGCTGGTACTCTGTTAGACTGTTGCTGCTACTCTGTTCGTTTGTTACTGGTACTCTGTTAGACTGTTACTGGTACTCTGTTCGTTTGTTACTGGTACTCTGTTAGACTGTTACTGGTACTCTGTTAGACTGTTACTGGTACTCTGTTAGACGGTTGCTGGTACTCAGTTAGACTGTTGCTGGTACTCTGTTAGACTGTTACTGGTATTCTGTTAGACTGTTACTGGTATTCTATTAGACTGTTGCTGGTACTCTGTTAGACAGTTACTGGTACTCTGTTAGACTGTTGCTGGTACTCTGTTAGACTGTTACTGGTATTCTGTTAGACTGTTACTGGTACTCTGTTAGACTGTTACTGGTATTCTGTTAGACTGTTACTGGTATTCTATTAGACTGTTGCTGGTACTCTGTTAGACTGTTACTGGTACTCTGTTAGACTGTTGCTGGTACTCTCTTAGACTGTTACTGGTATTCTGTTAGACTGTTGCTGGTACTCTGTTAGACTGTTACTGGTACTCTGTTACACTGTTACTGGTATTCTGTTAGACTGTTGCTGGTACTCTGTTAGACTGTTACTGGTACTCTGTCAGACTGTTACTGGTATTCTGTTACACTGTTGCTGGTACTGTGTTAGACTGTTACTGGTATTCTGTTAGACTGTTGCTGGTATTCTGTTAGACTGTTGCTGGTACTCTGTTAGACTGTTACTGGTACTCTGTCAGACTGTTACTGGTATTCTGTTACACTGTTGCTGGTACTCTGTTAGACTGTTACTGGTATTCTGTTAGACTGTTACTGGTATTCTGTTAGACTGTTGCTGGTACTCTGTTAGACTGTTACTGGTATTCTGTTAGACTGTTACTGGTATTCTGTTAGACTGTTGCTGGTACTCTGTTAGACTGTTACTGGTATTCTGTTAGACTGTTACTGGTATTCTGTTAGACTGTTGCTGGTACTCTGTTAGACTGTTACTGGTATTCTGTTAGACTGTTACTGGTATTCTGTTAGATTGTTACTGGTACTTTGTTAGACTGTTGCTGGTACTCTGTTAGACTGTTACTGGTACTCTGTTAGACTGTTACTGGTACTCTGTTAGACTGTTGCTGGTACTCTGTTAGACTGTTACTGGTACTCTGTTACATTGTTACTGGTACTCTGTTAGACTGTTACTGGTACTCTGTTAGACTGTTACTGGTACTCTGTTAGACTGTTACTGGTACTCTGTTACATTGTTACTGGTACTCTGTTAGACTGTTACTGGTACTCTGTTAGACTGTTACTGGTACTGTGTTAGACTGTTGCTGGTACTCTGTTAGACTGTTACTGGTACTCTGTTACATTTTTACTGGTACTCTGTTAGACTGTTACTGGTACTCTGTTAGACTGTTACTGGTACTCTGTTACATTTTTACTGGTACTCTGTTAGACTGTTACTGGTACTCTGTTAGACTGTTGCTGGTACTCTGTTAGACTGTTACTGGTACTCTGTTACATTTTTACTGGTACTCTGTTAGACTGTTACTGGTACTCTGTTAGACTGTTACTGGTACTCTGTTAGACTGTTACTGGTACTCTGTTAGACAGTTACTGGTACTCTGTTAGACTGTTACTGGTACTCTGTTAGACAGTTGCTTGTACTCTGTTAGACAGTTGCTTGTACTCTGTTAGACTGTTACTGATACTCTGTTAGACTGTTGCTGGTACTCTGTTAGACTGTTACTGGTACTCTGTTAGACTGTTACTGGTACTCTGTTAGACTGTTACTGGTACTCTGTTAGACTGTTACTGGTACTCTGTTAGACTGTTACTGGTACTCTGTTAGACAGTTGCTTGTACTCTGTTAGACTGTTACTGATACTCTGTTAGACTGTTGCTGGTACTCTGTTAGACTGTTACTGGTACTCTGTTAGACTGTTGCTGGTACTCTGTTAGACTGTTACTGGTACTCTGTTAGACTTTTGCTGGTATTCTGTTAGACTGTTGCTGGTACTCTGTTAGACTGTTACTGGTACTCTGTTAGACTGTTGCTGGTACTCTGTTAGACTGTTACTGGTACTCTGTTAGACTTTTGCTGGTATTCTGTTAGACTGTTGCTGGTACTCTGTTAGACTGTTACTGGTACTCTGTTAGACTGTTACTGGTATTCTGTTAGACTGTTACTGGTATTCTGTTAGACTGTTACTGGTATTCTGTTAGACTGTTGCTGGTACTGTGTTAGACTGTTACTGGTACTCTGTCAGACTGTTACTGGTACTCTGTTAGTTTGTTACTGGTACTCTGTTAGACTGTTACTGGTACTCTGTTAGACAGTTGCTGGTACTCTGTTAGACTGTTGCTGGTACTCTGTTAGACTGTTACTGGTACTCTGTTAGACAGTTGCTGGTACTCTGTTAGACTGTTGCTGGTACTCTGTTAGACTGTTACTGGTATTCTGTTAGACTGTTACTGGTTTTCTGTTTGACTGTTGCTGGTACTCTGTTAGACTGTTGCTGGTACTCTGTTAGACTGTTGCTGCTACTCTGTTCGTTTGTTACTGGTACTCTGTTAGACTGTTACTGGTACTCTGTTCGTTTGTTACTGGTACTCTGTTAGACTGTTACTGGTACTCTGTTAGACTGTTACTGGTACTCTGTTAGACGGTTGCTGGTACTCAGTTAGACTGTTGCTGGTACTCTGTTAGACTGTTACTGGTATTCTGTTAGACTGTTACTGGTATTCTATTAGACTGTTGCTGGTACTCTGTTAGACAGTTACTGGTACTCTGTTAGACTGTTGCTGGTACTCTGTTAGACTGTTACTGGTATTCTGTTAGACTGTTACTGGTACTCTGTTAGACTGTTACTGGTATTCTGTTAGACTGTTACTGGTATTCTATTAGACTGTTGCTGGTACTCTGTTAGACTGTTACTGGTACTCTGTTAGACTGTTGCTGGTACTCTCTTAGACTGTTACTGGTATTCTGTTAGACTGTTGCTGGTACTCTGTTAGACTGTTACTGGTACTCTGTTACACTGTTACTGGTATTCTGTTAGACTGTTGCTGGTACTCTGTTAGACTGTTACTGGTACTCTGTCAGACTGTTACTGGTATTCTGTTACACTGTTGCTGGTACTGTGTTAGACTGTTACTGGTATTCTGTTAGACTGTTGCTGGTATTCTGTTAGACTGTTGCTGGTACTCTGTTAGACTGTTACTGGTACTCTGTCAGACTGTTACTGGTATTCTGTTACACTGTTGCTGGTACTCTGTTAGACTGTTACTGGTATTCTGTTAGACTGTTACTGGTATTCTGTTAGACTGTTGCTGGTACTCTGTTAGACTGTTACTGGTATTCTGTTAGACTGTTACTGGTATTCTGTTAGACTGTTGCTGGTACTCTGTTAGACTGTTACTGGTATTCTGTTAGACTGTTACTGGTATTCTGTTAGACTGTTGCTGGTACTCTGTTAGACTGTTACTGGTATTCTGTTAGACTGTTACTGGTATTCTGTTAGATTGTTACTGGTACTTTGTTAGACTGTTGCTGGTACTCTGTTAGACTGTTACTGGTACTCTGTTAGACTGTTACTGGTACTCTGTTAGACTGTTGCTGGTACTCTGTTAGACTGTTACTGGTACTCTGTTACATTGTTACTGGTACTCTGTTAGACTGTTACTGGTACTCTGTTAGACTGTTACTGGTACTCTGTTAGACTGTTACTGGTACTCTGTTACATTGTTACTGGTACTCTGTTAGACTGTTACTGGTACTCTGTTAGACTGTTACTGGTACTGTGTTAGACTGTTGCTGGTACTCTGTTAGACTGTTACTGGTACTCTGTTACATTTTTACTGGTACTCTGTTAGACTGTTACTGGTACTCTGTTAGACTGTTACTGGTACTCTGTTACATTTTTACTGGTACTCTGTTAGACTGTTACTGGTACTCTGTTAGACTGTTGCTGGTACTCTGTTAGACTGTTACTGGTACTCTGTTACATTTTTACTGGTACTCTGTTAGACTGTTACTGGTACTCTGTTAGACTGTTACTGGTACTCTGTTAGACAGTTGCTTGTACTCTGTTAGACTGTTACTGATACTCTGTTAGACTGTTGCTGGTACTCTGTTAGACTGTTACTGGTACTCTGTTAGACTGTTGCTGGTACTCTGTTAGACTGTTACTGGTACTCTGTTAGACTTTTGCTGGTACTCTGTTAGACTGTTGCTGGTACTCTGTTAGACTGTTACTGGTACTCTGTTAGACTGTTGCTGGTACTCTGTTAGACTGTTACTGGTACTCTGTTAGACTTTTGCTGGTATTCTGTTAGACTGTTGCTGGTACTCTGTTAGACTGTTACTGGTACTCTGTTAGACTGTTACTGGTATTCTGTTAGACTGTTACTGGTATTCTGTTAGACTGTTACTGGTATTCTGTTAGACTGTTGCTGGTACTGTGTTAGACTGTTACTGGTACTCTGTCAGACTGTTACTGGTACTCTGTTAGTTTGTTACTGGTACTCTGTTAGACTGTTACTGGTACTCTGTTAGACAGTTGCTGGTACTCTGTTAGACTGTTGCTGGTACTCTGTTAGACTGTTACTGGTACTCTGTTAGACAGTTGCTGGTACTCTGTTAGACTGTTGCTGGTACTCTGTTAGACTGTTACTGGTATTCTGTTAGACTGTTACTGGTTTTCTGTTTGACTGTTGCTGGTACTCTGTTAGACTGTTACTGTTACTCTGTTAGTTTGTTACTGGTACTCTGTTAGACTGTTACTGGTAGTCTGTTAGACTGTTACTGATATTCTGTTAGACTGTTGCTGGTATTCTGTTAGACTGTTACTGGTACTCTGTTAGACTGTTACTGGTACTCTGTTAGTTTGTTACTGGTACTCTGTTAGACTGTTACTGGTACTCTGTTAGACTGTTACTGGTACTCTGTTAGACTGTTACTGGTACTCTGTTAGTTTGTTACTGGTACTCTGTTAGACTGTTACTGGTACTCTGTTAGACTGTTACTGGTACTGTGTTAGACTGTTACCGGTACTCTGTTAGACTGTTACTTGTACTCTGTTAGTTTGTTACTGGTACTCTGTTAGACTGTTACTGGTACTCTGTTAGACTGTTACTGGTACTCTGTTAGACTGTTACTGGTAGTCTGTTAGACTGTTGCTGGTACTCTGTTAGACTGTTACTGGTACTCTGTTAGACTGTTACCGGTACTCTGTTAGACTGTTACTGGTACTCTGTTAGTTTGTTACTGGTACTCTGTTAGACTGTTACTGGTACTCTGTTAGACTGTTACTGGTACTCTGTTAGTTTGTTACTGGTACTCTGTTAGACTGTTACTGATACTGTGTTAGACTGTTACCGGTACTCTGTTAGACTGATACTGGTACTCTGTTAGTTTGTTACTGGTACTGTGTTAGACTGTTACCGGTACTCTGTTAGACTGTTACTGGTATTCTGTTAGTTTGTTACTGGTACTGTGTTAGACTGTTACCGGTACTCTGTTAGACTGTTACTGGTATTCTGTTAGTTTGTTACTGGTACTGTGTTAGACTGTTACCGGTACTCTGTTAGACTGTTACTGGTACTCTCTCTCAGGAGGAGGAGTGGTGTGAAGTCATAAGTGCTGCATATCAGATCAGATTCCGAACCACCCAGAGTAACGTTCCTCAGGTTTAAAACTTAGACAGTAACTACTCCTCCTCCTCAGTGCTGATACTCACTAATTACTAATTAGATACTCAGTGCTGATACTGAGTGCTGATACTCACTACTGATACTCAGTGCTGATACTGAGTGCTGATACTCAGTACTTATACTGAATGCTGATACTCAGTGCTGATACTCTACTGATACTGATACTGAATGCTGATACTCAGTGCTGATACTGAGTGCTGATACTGAGTGCTGATACTGAGTGCTGATACTCAGTACTGATACTGAGTGCTGATACTCAGTACAGATACTCAGTGCTGATATTCAGTGCTGATACTGAGTGCTGATACTGAGTGCTGATACTCAGTGCTGATACTCAGTACTGATACTGAATGCTGATACTCAGTGCTGATACTGAGTGCTGATACTCAGTGCTGATACTCAGTACTGATACTCAGTGCTGATACTCAGTACTGATACTGAGTGCTGATACTCAGTGTTGATACTCAGTACTGATACTGAGTGCTGATACTCAGTGCTGATACTCAGTACTTATACTCAGTACTGATACTGAGTGCTGATACTCAGTACTGATACTCAGTGCTGATACTCTACTGATACTGATACTGAGTGCTGATACTCAGTGCTGATACTCAGTGCTGATACTCAGTGCTGATACTCTACTGATACTCAGTACTGATACTCATTACTGATACTGAGTGCTGATACTCAGTGCTGATACTCTACTGATACTCAGTACTGATACTCATTACTGATACTGAGTGCTGATACTCAGTGCTGATACTCTACTGATACTCAGTACTGATACTCATTACTGATACTGAGTGCTGATACTCAGTGCTGATACTCAGTGCTGTTCAGTACCTCTCTGCTGAGTCTCATCACTAAAGTACTCTGATTCCCACGCCTGACAGCTACGTGGCTAATTACGGAATCAGTGGAGGCTTCTACTGCGGCGGGACTGTGTCCAAAGATCTCCTGGTATTGATCGAGGCTGCCTCGCGGTGGGAGTATTGGAGGACGGGAGCGTTGTTTGGAGGCTCATCCATTAAGTTTTTTATCCTGATGGAATAAAATGCTGCATTATCCACTAATGGCGTTCCCGTGCCAGGAGGGAAGTTCTGGAAGGAGATGAATGATGAATTGTGGAGCAGAGTTGTGTTTGTTTTTTAGATTTGAGTCTGATTAGTCCTTTCGAGCGCAGACGGTCTCGGGGGTCTTTCCTCTGAATGAAATACAGTCTAACGGCGAGGCGGAACCGGCAGCTCCGGTTAGCGGCCGCGTTTGCCGCAGTTCTCCGCTCGTTTGGGCGGACGTTCCTCCGGCGCTCCGATCAGGGGTCTTTGTGTAAACGTGCTTATCTGGCCGGTCGGGGGGATTCATTTAGGCCGGGGGGTCGGGAGGAGAGAAAAGGCCCTGGGGACGGAGTGAGGAACGGCTAGCCGAGCCATCTAATGTGAGACGTTGCTTTAGCCGAACTCATCCGTTATCCCAGCGCTCCGGGTGAGATTGCTTGGCGTTGCATTAAGGGTTCGGCTGCGCGGGTGATATACAGCGGCGCGAGGAGCATTAACTTTAGCGGCCGCGCTCATCTATCAGCCGGATCCACCGGAGCGCCCGCGACCCGCTCTGCCAGCGCTGCTCCTGTCATTTATTCCAATTGTGAGTGTTTAACATTCCGCCGGTGAAATACGAGGATCCGGCCGCCGAGGCGTGCGGGGTACGGCCCTCAGTCAGGAGAAGGACGGATGAAGGACGGAGACGGGAAGCGGAGGCGGCTGTGTTTGCGTCTGTGAGTGCGGAGGGAGAGCCTGTGTCTCTGATTGGTCAGACTGGTTTGAGTTGATGGTTAATTGGTGGTCTGTTGATGGACTGCTGGAGGGGATGGTAGATCAGTACCGGTGACGCTCCGGTTGGATTTATTATGGAATTGTATGAAGTCTGATGGGCGAGGATGGACTGAATGGTGTATCGTGTTTCACTGCTGCTGTTAGAAGGAGCTGTATGTTTGGAGGACGTTCTCAGGAAACCTCCAGACAGCTATACTTCCCCAGTTCGGATCAGAACTAGCTCCGAGTGATCCATGATATTCCGGAAGTTTCCCGGGCTGTGTCCAGTCAGAGTGTGTAAAAAGCGGTGGTCAGTGTTCCGGGTGGTGTCCTATCCCATGATGCTTTTCTGTGTCCTGACAGCAAACGAGTATTAAGGCATCCCGCATACCACACACACACACACACCAGTGAACACACACACTAGAGAAACATTGTGTGTGTGTGTGTTTGTTGTTTATATGTGTGTTTGTGTGTGTCTATGTGTGTATATGTTTGTATGTGTGTGTGTATGTGTGAGTGTGTGTATGTGTGTTTATGTGTGTGTGTGTGTGTGTTTATGTGTGTGTTTGTATGTGTGTGTGTGTTTGTATGTGTGTGTATGTGTGTGTGTGTGTGTATGTGATTGTGTGTGTATGTGTGTTTATGTGTGTGTGTATGTGTGTTTATGTGTGATATTGTCAAGATGGCCGCGCGCGGTGGTGCAGCAGCTTCTCACGCTCCCAGCGAAAACCCAGCTTTTAGTTATTTTTACGTCGGTTCTGATAGCGACTTCACGCGCCTTAAGCCTGTGAGTTACAGCCGAACCGAACTTTTTAAGATTAAGGACAGCTCTGCCACAAAAGTAGCAACTATGGACAGTAGTTTCAGAGCCAAGCTGGGCAGACTACAACTTCTCCGGACACCGGCGTGGCGGGTCAGAGCGGTACGAACAAAGGGCAAAAGGAAGCGATGCAGGCGAAGACTGAAGAGAGGGAAGCGGGCCGGCGTGCTAGCCAGGCTCAAGGCTAACGCCGACAGACCCCCGATTCCATCTCTCTTCCTGTCCAACGTTCGCTCTTTGGACAACAAGCTGGACCTTCTGCGGCTGAGGATGAGTGTTTCTGATGAGATGAGGAACTGCGCTGTGATCTGTCTCACGGAAACATGGCTAAACGACAGCATGCCGGACTCAGCCTTCCAGCTCGCCGGCCGGCAGCTCTTCCGCGCGGACCGCAACCAGCTGTCCGGAAAAGCACGAGGGGGCGGCTTATGCGTCTACATAAACAAAGGTTGGTGCACAAACTGTGTGATGGTAAACGCCCTATGCTCCGAGGCAACAGAACAGCTGACCGTGAAGTGTCGGCCACACTATCTGCCTCGGGAGTTTACAGCTGTGTTCGTCATTGCCGTTTACATAGCACCGGATGCTAATGCTAACAACGCACTGAAGGAGCTACATGACAACATCAGCTCGCTTCAGAACAAGCATCCGGAGGCGTTTTACGTGGTGGCGGGGGATTTTAACCACGTGAACCTGACGAACATTTTGCCGAGGTATTACCAACACATAGACATTCCAACACGGGGAGACAACACACTCGACCGTGTTTACTCCAACATCAGAGACGCGTACAGAGCCGTCCCCCACCCCCACCTCGGGCTCTCCGACCACATCTCCATTATGCTGGTCCCTGCATACCACCCCCCGCTGCGACGCTCCAGACCCACACAGAAGACCATCACTGTGTGGCCCGGTGACGCAGACGCTGTGCTGCAGGACTGTTTCGGCTGCACAGACTGGCATGTCTTTAGGGAGGCTGCTGAGAGTGAGGGGGAGCTGGATCTGGAGGATTACACATCTGCTGTCCTCGGGTACATCAGCAAGTGTGTGGAGGATGTCACCACCACAAAGACAGTGACCTGCTACCCGAACCAGAAACCCTGGCTGAATGGAGAGGTGCGTTCTCTACTGAAAGCCAGGGATGCTGCCTTCAGGTCTGGCGACGCACAGGAACTCAGGAGGGCTAGAAGAGAGCTGACCGCAGGTGTTAAGAGGGCCAAAGCTGCATATGCTCTGAAAATCCAGGGACACTTCTCCTCCCAGGATCCTAGGAGCATGTGGAGGGGAATTAAGTGCATCACAGACTATAAAACCAGAGATGCACAATGTTCCAAAGACCCCTCCCTGCCCGAGGCTCTCAACAAATTCTATGCCCGCTTTGAGGACCCTGACACCCCGCCCAGCATAAGACTCACCCCTCCACCTGGAGAAGTACCCCTCAGTGTGACACCAGCAGAGGTAAGGAGGACCCTCAGGAGGATCAACCCCCGGAAAAAGTGCTGGTCCGGATAACATACCCGGACGAGTACTACGGGAGTGCGCTGATCAGATCTCCGAGGTCCTGGCAGACATTTTCAATGTCTCCCTCACCCAGGCAGCTGTTCCCACCTGCCTGAAGACCGCCACCATCATCCCGGTCCCCAAGAGCTCCACAGTGACAGGTCTGAATGACTACCGGCCGATAGCTCTCACGCCGATAGTCACTAAATGCTTTGAAAGACTGGTTATGACCCACATCAAAGCCACCATCGACGTCACTGTGGACCCACACCAGTACGCCTACAGGAGGAACCGATCCACAGACGATGCCATTTCCTCGGTGGTCCACACTGCCCTCACCCACCTGGAGCAGAAGGACTCTTATGTCCGTATGCTCTTTGTGGACTTCACTTCCGCCTTCAACACCATGATACCCCAGACACTGACAGATAAGCTCTCCTCACTTGGTCTGCGCTCTTCTCTTTGCAACTGGGTCCTGGACTTCCTGAC
>JAJQXZ010000041.1:0-17500 GCA_021613375.1 Megaleporinus macrocephalus | reverse complement strand
TGTTTGTATGTGTATGTCTGTGTGTGTATGTGTGTTTATGTGTGTGTTTGTGTTTGTATTTGTATGTGTGTGTTTATGTGTGTGTGTGTTTGTATGTGTGTGTGTGTGTGTATGTGTGTGTTTATGTGTGTGTATGTGTGTGTTTATGTGTGTGTTTGCATGTGTATGCGTGTGTTTATGTGTGTTTGTATGTGTATGTTTGTGTATGTGTGTGTTTATGTGTGTGTGTGTGTGTGTATGTGTGTTTATATGTGTATGTGTGTGTTTATGTGTGTGTTTGTATGTGTGTGTATGTGTGTGTGTATGTGTGTGTTTATGTGTGTGTGTTTGTATGTGTGTGTGTATGTGTGTTTATGTGTGTGTTTGTTTGTATGTTTATATGTGTGTTTATGTGTGTGTTTGTATGTGTATGTGTGTGTTTATGTGTGTGTATGTGTGTGTTTATATGTGTGTTTATGTGTGTGTATGTGTGTGTTTATGTGTGTGTTTATGTGTGTGTTTATGTGTGTGTTTGTATGTGTGTGTATGTGTGTGTTTATGTGTGTGTGTGTTTGTGAGTGTGTGTATGTGTGTTTATGTATGTGTTTCTTTGTATGTTTATGTGTGTGTTTATGTGTGTGTTTGTATGTGTATGTGTGTGTTTATGTGTGTGTATGTGTGTGTTTGTATGTGTATGTGTGTGTTTATGTGTTTGTTCATGTGTGTGTATGTGTGTGTTTATGTGTGTGTTTGTATGTGTATGTTTATGTGTGTGTTTGTATGTGTATGTGTGTGTATGTGTGTGTTTATGTGTGTGTGTGTTTGTAGTGAGTGAGTGTGTGTATGTGTGTGTTTATGTGTGTGTTTGTATGTGTATGTGTGTGTTTATGTGTGTGTTCATGTGTGTGTATGTGTGTGTTTATGTGTGTGTTTGTATGTGTATGTTTATGTGTGTGTTTGTATGTGTATGTGTGTGTATGTGTGTGTTTATGTGTGTGTGTGTTTGTAGTGAGTGAGTGTGTGTATGTGTGTGTTTATGTGTGTGTTTGTATGTGTATGTGTGTGTATGTGTGTTTATGTGTGTGTGTTTATGTGTGTGTTTGTATGTGTGGGTATGTGTGTGTTTATGTGTGTGTATGTGTGTGTTTATGTGTGTGTATGTGTGTGTTTATGTGTGTGTTTGTATGTGTATGTGTGTGTTTATGTGTATGTGTGTGTTTGTAGTGAGTGAGTGTGTGTGTATGTGTGTGTTTATGTGTGTGTTTGTATGTGTATGTGTGTGTATGTGTGTGTTTATGTGTGTGTTTATATGTGTATGTGTGTGTTTATGTGTGTGTTTGTATGTGTATGTGTATGTGTGTGTTTATGTGTGTGTGTGTGTGTATGTGTGCGTGTGTATGTGTGTTTATGTGTGTGTTTGTTTGTATGTGTATGTGTGTGTTTGTATGTGTACGTGTGTGTTTATGTGTGTGTATGTGTGTATGTGTGTGTATGTGTGTGTATATGTGTGTTTGTGTGTGTTTGTATGTGTGTGTTTATGTGTGTGTTTGTATGTGTGTGTGTATGTGTGTGTTTATATGTGTGTTTGTATGTGTATGTCTGTGTGTGTATGTGTGTTTATGTGTGTGTTTGTATGTGTATGTGTGTGTTTATGTGTGTGTTTGTATGTGTGTGTGTATGTGTGTGTTTATGTGTGTGTATGTGTGTGTTTATGTGTGTGTTTGCATGTGTATGCGTGTGTTTATGTGTGTGTTTGTATGTGTATGTGTGTGTATGTGTGTGTTTATGTGTGTGTGTGTGTGTGTGTATGTGTGTTTATATGTGTATGTGTGTGTTTATGTGTGTGTTTGTATGTGTGTGTTCATGTGTGTGTGTATGTGTGTGTTTATGTGTGTGTGTTTGTATGTGTGTGTGTGTGTGTGTTTATGTGTTTGTTTGTATGTTTATATGTGTGTTTATGTGTGTGTTTGTATGTGTATGTGTGTGTTTATGTGTGTGTATGTGTGTGTTTATGTGTGTGTTTATGTGTGTGTATGTGTGTGTTTATGTGTGTGTGTGTATGTGTATGTGTGTGTTTATGTGTGTGTTTATGTGTGTGTTTGTATGTGTATGTGTGTGTATGTGTGTGTTTATGTGTGTGTGTGTATGTGTGTTTATATGTGTATGTGTGTGTTTATGTGTGTGTTTGTATGTGTGTGTATGTGTGTGTTTATGTGTGTGTGTGTATGTGTGTGTGTGTATGTGTGTTTATGTGTGTGTTTGTTTGTATGTTTATGTGTGTGTTTATGTGTGTGTTTGTATGTGTATGTGTGTGTTTATGTGTGTGTATGTGTGTGTTTATGTGTGTGTTTGTATGTGTATGTGTGTGTTTATGTGTGTGTTCATGTGTGTGTATGTGTGTGTTTATGTGTGTGTTTGTATGTGTATGTTTATGTGTGTGTTTGTATGTGTATGTGTGTGTATGTGTGTGTTCATGTGTGTGTGTGTTTGTACTGAGTGAGTGTGTGTATGTGTGTGTTTATGTGTGTGTTTGTATGTGTATGTGTGTGTATGTGTGTTTATGTGTGTGTTTATGTGTGTGTTTGTATGTGTGTGTATGTGTGTGTTTATGTGTGTGTATGTGTGTGTTTATGTGTGTGTTTGTATGTGTATGTGTGTTTATGTGTGTGTGTGTGTTTGTAGTGAGTGAGTGTGTGTATGTGTGTGTTTATATGTGTGTTTGTATGTGTGTTTATGTGTGTTTGTATGTGAATGTGTGTGTTTATGTGTGTGTGTATGTGTGTGTTTATGTGTGTTTGTATGTGTATGTGTGTGTTTATGTGTGTGTTTGTATGTGTGTGTGTTTTTATGTTTATGAGTGTTTATGTGTGTGTTTATGTGTGTGTTTGTATGTGTGTTTGTATGTGTGTGTTTATGTGTGTGTTTGTATGTGTGTGTGTATGTGTGTGTATGTGTGTGTTCATGTGTGTGTTTGTATGTGTGTGTGTGTGTGTGTGTGTGTGTGTGTTTTTATGTGTGTGTTTATGTGTGTGTGTGTGTGTGTATGTGTATGTATGTGTATATGTGTGTATGTGTGTGTTTATGTGTGTGTTTGCATGTGTATGTGTGTGTATGTGTGTTTGTATGTGTTTGTTTGTATGTGTATGTGTGTTTGTGTGTTTATGTGTGTGTTTGTATGTGTATATGTGTGTTTATGTGTGTGTTTGTATGTGTATGTGTGTGTATGTGTGTGTTTGTGTGTGTTTGTATGTGTGTTTATGTGTGTTTGTATGTGTGTGTGTGTGTATGTGTGTGTTTATTTGTGTCTTTGTATGTGTATGTGTGTGTGTGTGTATGTGTGTTTATGTGTGTGTTTGTGTTTGTATGTGTTTGTGTTTGTATGTGTGTGTTTGTATGTGTATGTGTGTGTTTATGTGTGTGTATGTGTGTGTTTATGTGTGTGTTTGTATGTGTATGTGTGTGTTTATGTGTGTGTTTGTATGTGTATGTGTGTGTATGTGTGTGTTTATGTGTGTGTGAGTGTATGTGTGTTTATATGTGTGTGTGTTTGTGTGTTTGTATGTGTATGTGTGTGTATGTGTGTGTTTATGTGTGTGTATGTGTGTGTTTATGTGTGTGTTTGTATGTGTATGTGTGTGTTTATGTGTGTGTGAGTGTATGTGTGTTTATATGTGTGTGTTTATGTGTGTGTTTGTATGTGCATGTGTGTGTCTGTGTGTGTTTATGTGTGTGTGTGTGTATGTGTGCGTGTGTATGTGTGTTTATGTGTGTGTTTGTTTGTATGTGTATGTGTGTGTTTGTATGTGTATGTGTGTGTTTATGTGTGTGTATGTGTGTGTTTATGTGTGTGTTTGTATGTGTATGTGTGTGTTTATGTGTGTGTTTGTATGTGTATGTGTGTGTATGTGTGTGTTTATGTGTGTGTGTTATTGTAGTGAGTGAGTGTGTGTGTTTATGTGTGTGTTTGTATGTGTATGTGTGTTTATGTGTGTGTTTATGTGTATGTGTGTGTTTATGTGTGTTTTTGTATGTGTATGTGTGTGTATGTGTGTGTTTATTTGTGTGTTTGTATGTGTATGTGTGTGTATTTGTGTGTTTATGTGTGTGTGTTTTTGTAGTGAGTGTGTGTATGTGTCTGTTTATGTGTGTGTTTGTATGTGTGTGTGTGTGTGTGTGTTTATGTGTGTGTTTATATGTGTATGTGTGTGTTTGTGTTTGTATGTGTATGTGTGTGTTTATGTGTGTGTATGTGTGTGTTTATGTGTGTGTTTGTATGTGTATGTGTGTGTATGTGTGTGTGTATGTGTGTGTTTATGTGTGTGTTTATGTGTGTGTTTGTATGTGTATGTGTGTGTATGTGTGTGTTTATGTGTGTGTGAGTGTATGTGTGTTTATATGTGTATGTGTGTGTTTGTATGTGTATGTGTGTGTATGTGTGTGTTTATGTGTGTGTGTGTGTATGTGTGCATGTGTATGTGTGTTTATGTGTGTGTTTGTTTGTATGTGTATGTGTGTGTTTGTATGTGCATGTGTGTGTTTATGTGTGTGTATGTGTGTGTTTATGTGTGTGTTTGTATGTGTATGTGTGTGTTTATGTGTGTGTTTGTATGTGTATGTGTGTATGTGTGTGTTTATATGTGTGTGTGTTATTGTAGTGAGTGAGTGTGTGCATGTGTGTGTTTATGTGTGTGTTTGTATGTGTATGTGTGTGTATGTGTGTGTTTATGTGTGTGTTTGTATGTGTATGTGTGTGTATGTGTGTGTTTATGTGTGTGTGTGTGTTTGTAGTGAGTGAGTGTGTGTATGTGTGTGTTTATGTGTGTGTTTGTATGTGTGTGTGTGTATGTGTGTTTATGTGTGTGTTTATATGTGTATGTGTGTGTTTGTGTTTGTATGTGTATGTGTGTGTTTATGTGTGTGTATGTGTGTGTATGTGTGTGTTTATGTGTGTGTTTGTATGTGTATGTGTGTGTTTGTGTTTGTATGTGTATGTGTGTGTTTATGTGTGTGTATGTGTGTGTATGTGTGTGTTTATGTGTGTGTTTGTATGTGTATGTGTGTGTATGTGTGTGTTTATGTGTGTGTTTATATGTGTATGTGTGTGTTTATGTGTGTGTTTGTATGTGTATGTGTGTGTATGTGTGTGTTTATGTGTGTGTGTGTATGTGTGCGTGTGTATGTGTGTTTATGTGTGTGTTTATTTGTATGTGTATGTGTGTGTTTATGTGTGTGTATGTGTGTGTTTATGTGTGTGTTTATATGTGTATGTGTGTGTTTGTGTTTGTATGTGTATGTGTGTGTTTATGTGTGTGTATGTGTGTGTATGTGTGTGTTTATGTGTGTGTTTGTATGTGTATGTGTGTGTATGTGTGTGTTTATGTGTGTGTTTATATGTGTATGTGTGTGTTTATGTGTGTGTTTGTATGTGTATGTGTGTGTATGTGTGTGTTTATGTGTGTGTGTGTGTATGTGTGTGTTCATGTGTGTGTTTGTGTGTGTGTGTGTGTGTATGTGTGTTTATGTGTGTGTTTGTATGTGTATGTGTGTATGTGTTTGTTTATGTGTGTGTATGTGTGTGTATGTGTGTGTGTGTGTGTGTGTGTTTGTAGTGAGTGAGTGTGTGTGGGTGAGTGTTTATGTGTCAAGTCAAGTTTATTTGTGTAGCTTTTTACAACAATGTTGTCACAAAGCAGCTTTACAGGAATTTTAAAGCATGAAAACATGAAATCACACACTTTATACCTTGTGATCAAACCAGAGGCAACAGTGGCAACAACACCTCCTCAACTGGAAGAAGAAACGTTGGGAGGAACCAGACACACAAGGGGAGACCCATCCTCCTCTGATCAAACAGTACTTGAAGTATAAACTAAAGCTGAGTCTGAAGGTAGAAGCTTTAGAAGCTGTACAGGTGCTACATCAGGTGGGTGATACTGTGATGCAGTCAAGGTGGAGCAAATGGCACAAATGGAGAGGGGCGTTGGTTGGAGCCGGGTGACGGGGGGCCCTGGTGGTCTGTCCTTTATAGTATTCGGCGGGACAGGTGGGTGGTTATTACCTCAGAGAGAGAGAGAGAGAGAGAGAGAGAGAAACAAAAACAAAGTTAGTTCTGGTTTGGGTTAGTACAGAGACTGAGTTAGTTCTGGTTTAGGTTAGTATAGAGACTGAGTTAGTTCTGGTTTGGGTTAGTATAGAGGATATGGAGTGTTTAGAGTGTAGCTGGTGACTCTGACAGATCTGATTATAAACAAAAAGAACTAAAAGGAGAGAAGCTGCACACGTGTTACATCTGGATGATACAGTGATGCAATCGAGGTGCAGCAGATGACATAGATGAAGAGGTTATAAGGTAACAAGGGGGTACTGGTGGTCCGTCCTCCAACAGTATTCAACAGGTGGGTGGTTATTACCTCAGAAAGAAGGAGAAAGAAAAACAAGGTTAGTTCTGGTTTGGAGTAATACAGTGGATGAGAAGCATAGCTCAGTCTCCAAAAGCTAAACTGAACAAGTATACTTTCAGTCTAGACTTAAATATTGAGACTGTGTCCGAACATTAACTCCGGTGCGAGAGCGTGCAGGTACTCCGGTGTAAGAGTGTGCAGGTACTCCGGTGTGAGAGCGTGCAGGTACTCCGGTGTGAGAGCGTGCAGGTACTCTGGTGCGAGAGCGTGCAGGTACTCCGGTGTGAGAGCGTGCAGGTACTCCGGTGTGAGAGTGTGCAGGTACTCCGGTGCGAGAGCGTGCAGGTACTCCGGTGTGAGAGCGTGCAGGTACTCCGGTGCGAGAGCGTGCAGGTACTCCGGTGTGAGAGCGTGCAGGTACTTCGGTGTGAGAGCGTGCAGGTACTCTGGTGCGAGAGCGTGCAGGTACTCCGGTGTGAGAGCGTGCAGGTACTCCGGTGTGAGAGCGTGCAGGTACTCTGGTGCGAGAGCGTGCAGGTACTCCAGTGTGAGAGTGTGCAGGTACTCCGGTCGAGTAGTACCTGCACACTCTCGACCGGAGTACCTGCACACTCTCGACCGGAGTACCTGCACACTCTCACACCGGAGTACCTGCACGCTCTCGCACCAGAGTACCTGCACGCTCTCACACTGGAGTACCTGCACGCTCTCGCACCAGAGTACCTGCACGCTCTCACACCGGAGTACCTGCACGCTCTCACACCGGAGTACCTGCACGCTCTCGCACCGGAGCAGATCTGAGTCAAACACACCGAGATTTATAACTACTGAACCAGAAACTACTGAACCAGAAACTACTGAACCAGGAACTACTGAACCAGAAACTACTGAACCAGGAACTACTGAACCAGAAACTACTGAACCAGGAACTACAGAGAACCAGAAACTACAGAGAACCAGGAACTACTGAACCAGAAACTACTGAACCAGGAACTACAGAGAACCAGGTACTACTGAACCAGGAACTACTGAACCAGGAACTACAGAGAACCAGAAACTACAGAACCAGGAACTACTGAACCAGAAACTACTGAACCAGGAACTACTGAACCAGGAACTACAGAGAACCAGGAAATACTGAACCAGAAACTACTGAACCAGGAACTACAGAGAACCAGAAACTACTGAACCAGGAACTACAGAGAACCAGGAACTACTGAACCAGAAACTACTGAACCAGAAACTACTGAACCAGGAACTACAGAGAACCAGGAACTACTGAACCAGGAACTACTGAACCAGAAACTACTGAACCAGGAACTACTGAACCAGGAACTACAGAGAAATCAGCAAGATTTAACATTAAATCTGAACATTTAGTCCGAGCAGCCTTTGGGTCGAGGAGGAGAACTTCCGTTTTATCTGGGTTCAAAAGAAGGAAGTTCTGTAGCATCCAAAGTCTAATATCTCTTACACAATCTTCTATCTTATCTAATCTGGATTTATCATCTGGTCTGAAATGTACAGTTGTGTATCATCGGCATAAGAGTGGAAACTAATTCCATGTCTATTTATAACTGAGCCTAATGGTAACATATATAGTGTAAATAACAGAGGACCTAAAACAGAACCTTGTGGAACTCCATATTTCACTCTTGTATAATTAGACGATACATTATTTATCTTTACAAACTGAAAGCGATCACTAAGGTAAGATGTGAACCAGGATAACGCTGTTCCTGTGATTCCAACTATATTTTCTAGTCTGTCTGAGAGAATATCTGATCTATAGTGTCAAAAGCTGCACTTAGATCTAGTAGCACCAGTAGAGATACGTGGTCCTGATCAGAGGCAAGAAGAAGATCATTTGTTATCTTAACTAAAGCTGTCTCTGTGCTGTGGTGGGTCTAAAACCAGATTGGAATTTTTCATATATGTTGTTCTTATGTAGATGAGAACAGAGTTGTCGAGCTACAGCCTTTTCTAAAATCTTAGAGATAAAAGGTAAATTGGAAATGGGTCTATAACTGGACAGTTCTCTGGGGTCAAGATTTGGCTTCTTTATCAAGGGTTTAATCACAGCTAGTTTAAAAGACTTAGGTACATGACCCAGACTAAGAGAAGATTTGATGATAGTTAAGCCTTAATAATAGCTGGTAATACTTGTTTTAATAGTTTGTTGGAATCATATCGAGTGAGCATGTAGTAGAATTTGAAGAAGAGATTAGTTTTTCTAGTTCTTTCTGCTGGAGTGGACAGAATGTTTCTAGTGTTTCTTCTAAAATCACATTTTGTGCTGTTTGAGCCAAACCGGATGAAGGATAGGTTACTCGTATTGGTAGAACTTTTTGTCTAATATTCTCGATTTTATTGAAAAAGTTCATGAAATCATTGCTGCTGTGGTCGGCGGGTATTTGAGGTCCAGATCCTGATTTTTGGTAAGTTTTGCGATGATGCTAAATAAAACTCTAGGATTGTTTTTGTTGTGTTCGATGAGTGTGGACAGGTATGCTGAGTGTGTGTTGGTGAGTGAGGACAAGTGTGCTGAGTGTGTGTTGGTGAGTGAGGACAGGTGTGCTGAGTGTGTGTTGGTGAGTGTGGCAGGTATGCTGAGTGTGTGTTGGTGAGTGAGGACAGGTGTGCTGAGTGTGTGTTGGTGAGTGTGGACAGGTATGCTGAGTGTGTGTTGGTGAGTGTGGACAGGTATGCTGAGCGTGTGTTGATGAGTGTGTACATGTATGCTGAGTGTGTGTTGGTGAGTGTGGACAGGTATGCTGAGTGTGTGTTGGTGAGTGAGGACAGGTATGCTGAGCGTGTGTTGGTGAGTGTGGACAGGTATGCTGAGCGTGTGTTGGTGAGTGTGGACAGGTGTGCTGAGCGTGTGTTGGTGAGTGAGGACAGGTGTGCTGAGCGTGTGTTGGTGAGTGTGGACAGGTGTGCTGAGTGTGTGTTGGTGAGAGAGGACAGGTATACTGAGTGTGTGTTGGTGAGTGAGGACAGGTATGCTGAGCGTGTGTTGGTGAGTGAGGACAGGTATGCTGAGCGTGTGTTGGTGAGAGGACAGGTATGCTGAGTGTGTGTTGGTGAGTGAGGACAGGTATGCTGAGCGTGTGTTGGTGAGTGAGGACAGGTATGCTGAGCGTGTGTTGGTGAGTGAGGACAGGTATGCTGAGCGTGTGTTGGTGAGTGTGGACAGGTATGCTGAGCGTGTGTTGGTGAGTGTGGACAGGTATGCTGAGCGTGTGTTGGTGAGTGTGGACAGGTATGCTGAGCGTGTGTTGGTGAGTGTGGACAGGTATGCTGAGCGTGTGTTGGTGAGTGTGGACAGGTATGCTGAGCGTGTGTTGGTGAGTGTGGACAGGTATGCTGAGCGTGTGTTGGTGAGTGAGGACAGGTATGCTGAGCGTGTGTTGGTGAGTGTGGACAGGTATGCTGAGTGTGTGTTGATGAGTGAGGACAGGTATGCTGAGTGTGTGTTGGTGAGTGTGGACAGGTATGCTGAGTGTGTGTTGACGAGTGTGGACAGGTATGCTGAGTGTGTGTTGATGAGTGTGGACAGGTATGCTGAGTGTGTGTTGGTGAGTGTGTGTTGGTGAGTGAGGACAGGTATGCTGAGTGTGTGTTGGTGAGTGTGGACAGGTATGCTGAGTGTGTGTTGAGTGAGGACAGGTATGCTGAGCGTGTGTTGATGAGTGTGGACAGGTATGCTGAGTGTGTGTTGGTGAGTGTGTACAGGTATGCTGAGTGTGTGTTGGTGAGTGAGGACAGGTATGCTGAGCGTGTGTTGGTGAGTGTGGACAGGTATGCTGAGCGTGTGTTGGTGAGTGTGGACAGGTATGCTGAGTGTGTGTTGGTGAGTGAGGACAGGTGTGTTGAGTGTGTGTTGGTGAGTGAGGACAGATGTGTTGAGTGTGTGTTTTTAGTGTTTATTGGTGAAGGTTGTGTAAAGGGAGTGTATTCTCTAGTCAGTTAGTGCGTGTAGCTCTGGTGGGTCTGAAGGAGAAGCTGTAGTTGATGATCTGGAAGGTGATAAAGTGCTGAGCTGTAGTTGGTGTGATTGAAGGTTTGGTGCAGTGACGGGGTGATACATACACTCTCACTGAGACTCAGTTCATATGAAATTAGGTAGTGATCTGAAACTACTGAAGTCTGTGGAAGAACAGTAAGATTATGTAAATCAACACCTAAAGTCAAAAATAGATCTAGTGTGTGATTACAGGAGTGTGTAGTTGGAGTCAGAACTAGATCTAGTGTGTGATTACAGGAGTGTGTAGTTAGAGTCAGAACTAGATCTAGTGTGTGATTACAGGAATGTGTAGTTAGAGTCAGAACTAGATCTAGTGTGTGATTACAGGAATGTGTAGTTAGTCAGAACTAGATCTAGTGTGTGATTACAGGAGTGTGTAGTTAGAGTCAGAACTAGATCTAGTGTGTGATTACAGGAATGTGTAGTTAGTTAGAACTAGATCTAGTGTGTGATTACAGGAATGTGTAGTTAGTCAGAACTAGATCTAGTGTGTGATTACAGGAATGTGTATTTAGTCAGAACTAGATCTAGTGTGTGATTACAGGAATGTGTAGTTAGAGTCAGAACTAGATCTAGTGTGTGATTACAGGAATGTGTAGTTAGGGTCAGAACTAGATCTAGTGTGTGATTACAGGAGTGTGTAGTTGGTCAGAACTAGATCTAGTGTGTGATTACAGGAATGTGTAGTTACAGTCAGAACTAGATCTAGTGCGTGATTACAGGAGTGTGTAGTTAGAGTCAGACCTAGATCTAGTGTGTGATTACAGGAGTGTGTAGTTAGAGTCAGAACTAGATCTAGTGTGTGATTACAGGAGTGTGTAGTTAGAGTCAGAACTAGATCTAGTGTGTGATTACAGGAGTGTGTAGTTAGAGTCAGAACTAGATCTAGTGTGTGATTACAGGAGTGTGTAGTTAGAGTCAGAACTAGATCTAGTGTGTGATTACAGGAGTGTGTAGTTAGAGTCAGAACTAGATCTAGTGTGTGATTACAGGAGGGTGTAGTTAGAGTCAGAAGTAGATCTAGTGTGTGATTACAGGAATGTGTAGTTAGAGTCAGAACTAGATCTAGTGTGTGATTACAGGAGTGTGTAGTTAGTCAGAACTAGATCTAGTGTGTTATTACAGGAGTGTGTAGTTAGTCAGAACTAGATCTAGTGTGTGATTACAGGAATGTGTAGTTAGTCAGAACTAGATCTAGTGTGGGATTACAGGAATGTGTAGTTAGTCAGAACTAGATCTAGTGTGGGATTACAGGAGTGTGTAGTTAGAGTCAGAACTAGATCTAGTGTGTGATTACAGGAGTGTGTAGTTAGAGTCAGAAGTAGATCTAGTTTGTGATTACAGGAATGTGTAGTTAGAGTCAGAACTAGATCTAGTGTGTGATTACAGGATTGTGTAGTTAGAGTCAGAACTAGATCTAGTGTGTGATTACAGGAATGTGTAGTTAGAGTCAGAACTAGATCTAGTGTGTGATTACAGGAATGTGTAGTTAGTCAGAACTAGATCTAGTGTGGGATTACAGGAATGTGTAGTTAGTCAGAACTAGATCTAGTGTGTGATTACAGGAATGTGTAGTTAGAGTCAGAAGTAGATCTAGTGTGTGATTACAGGAATGTGTAGTTAGAGTCAGAACTAGATCTAGTGTGTGATTACAGGAGTGTGTAGTTACAGTCAGAACTAGATCTAGTGTGTGATTACAGGAGGGTGTAGTTACAGTCAGAACTAGATCTAGTGTGTGATTACAGGAGTGTGTAGTTAGAGTCAGAACTAGATCTAGTGTGTGATTACAGGAATGTGTAGGTCCTATTACATTCTGAGTGAGACCTACAGAGTCTAAGATAAGAAAGTCTTTTTTAATGAATCTGCTGAGTTTTCAAAGTGAATATTAAAATCTCCTGCAGTTATTAGTTTTCAGTGCTCACTGCTAGATCTGCAACAAAGTCACTGAATTCTTTTAAGAACTCAGAATAAGGTCCTGGTGGTCCTGGTGGTCCTGGTGGTCTATAAATGCTGATTAGGGTGACTACACTTCTGTTAGTGGTCGGGTTGGTGATGTTTATGTAAAGACATTCTAAAGAATTGAAAGTGAGACTGTGTTTCTTAATGATGTCTAATGAATTTTTATGAATGACACATATACCCCCTCCTTTACCGGACAGTCTGGGGCTGTACATACTTATAGCCTATAGGAGCTTCATTTAATGAGATGTTCCTCAGATTTAATCATGTTTCTACGAGACATAAAATAAATTTTATGGTAGGTTATTGTATCATTTACAATAACAGTCTTAGAGTTCAGGGATCTTATATTAAACAAACCAAACTTTAGTTGAGAGATGCTGCAGCTGGATACTGGGTCTGATATTTTTATATTAATTAGATTATCTGGACAAGCTGTTCGAGAATTTCTGAGTCTGCGTTTAATTCGGGGGCAATGACACAGTCTCAATATATCTGTTTCTAGGTAACGACTCTGTGTTGGCAATAGTTACAGTCTCACTATTACTAGATCTAGGTAATGACTGTTTATCGTCGCTACTTACGTGGCCTCCGTTGTGCAGTCAGCGGACAGCCCTCTCGATGTTCCGTGAGAGGACGAACGCTCCGCGGTGGCTGGGGTGCAGGCCATCCCTCCGGTAGAGCGCTGGCTGCTCCCAGAACGAAGCCCAGTTGTCCACGTATCCGAGACCGTTGATGGCACACCAACCGCGGAGCCAGGCCTGCAGCGCGAAGAGCCTGCTGAACCGCTCCGATCCTCTCCTGTAGGTGGGCAGGGGACCGGAGATGACGATCCTGGCATCGGTCGCCTTCCTCGCGGTGTCCAGCAGCGAACGGTAGTGCTCCTTCAGGACCTCGCTACGCCGGGCAGAGATGTCGTTGGTCCCGACGTGGATGACCACGGTCTCGAAGGCGTTGCGTCTGAGGGCCGAGGGTAGACGCCTGGCGATGTCCAGGACACGAGCTCCTGGAAAACACGACACACTGGCGCGAGGTAGTTTAACGTGGCGGACTATGGAGCTACCGATAACAAATACCTGTCCGGAGGGCTGAGACGCTGGGGTGGGCGACGGGGTCCGAGACACCAGTGTGCGCGGTGAGCTGAGCTGATGTGTGTGTTTGTACGTGTGTGTGTGTATGTGTGTGTTTATGTGTGTGTTTGTATGTGTGTGTGTGTGTGTGTGTGTATGTGTATGTATGTGTATGTGTGTGTGTGTGTGTGTGTGTGTGTGTATGTGTGTCTATGTGTGTGTTTGTATGTGTGTGTGTATGTATGTTTATGTGTGTGTTTGTTTGTGTGTGTGTATGTGTATGTATGTGTATGTGTGTATGTGTGTGTTTGTATGTGTGTTTGTGTGTGTATGTGTGTTTATGTGTGTGTATGTGTGTGTATGTGTGTTTGTGTATGTGTATGTATGTGTGTGTATGTGTGTGTTTGTGTGTGTGTGTGTACTTGGTTAGCTGTCTGTGTCAGTGTTAGTATAGTGGAGAGTGTAATAATACAGGAGTGAGTTCTGTTCAGATACTAAACGCTCACTCTGATTAAACTCACTGTTGGGGATTAAAAGGGTGAATCTGGAAGAACATCCATCAGAATTCCCACATCAGGTTACTATGGTGATACGAGGAGATGTTCTACTGGAGCGTACTGGAAGTGTATGAAGAGTGGTATTTATTGTAACAGAAGAAGAAGAAGATGTTTCTGAGGAACACTGAGGTGAGTGTGGAGTAGTGGAGCTGCTCTGTGGGTTCGTGGCGTGTGTGATGTTGGAGGTGAACAGTATGGATGGGTGTGTAGCTGAGGGGGATGGGGGGTCTCCTGAGAGGAGGTGGGAGTTGTTTATTTGTCTCGCTGAAGGTAAACAGCTGTGAAAGATCTTCAGTGAATTAAAAACTGATCTGGCAGCAGAAAGAGAGGCGCCTCTCCGAGAGCCCGGCATCACTTCTCCCTCCACATTCCCTTCATTCCATCTCAGAGGGAGGGTGTGACGGCCGGGGGGAGGTGGGGGAGGTGGGGGTTGTTATGATATTGACGTCACAGATCTCTCCTCTTTTTCGAAGTTTCAATCTCGGGGGGGTGGGCTAGTGCGTCTCTGTCTCCGTGGCGAGGAAAACGGCTATGACTGGAAATAATGCCGTTCCAGAACAAACCAGCCGTCCGACACAGAGCACTGGAATAAACCCGGACCGCTCAGCGTCCATGATGGTCTGCAGAGGAAGACCAGCCAGGAGTGAGTTGCAGTAGTCCAGCCTTGAAATGACGAGAGACTGGACAAGCACCTGGGAGGCCTCCTGAGAGAGGAAGGGTCGGATGCGTCTGATGTTGTGGAGAATGTATCTGCATGACCGAGTCAGGTTCGTAATCTGGGCTGAGAAGATAACTGGTCATCCAGAGTCACACCAAGGTTTCTCACATCTTCAGACAGAACAATCAAAGAGTTCTCGAATGAGATGGCAAGATCCTGCTGAGGACCTGTAGTTCCAGGGATGAACAGCAGCTCAGTCTTTCTGGGATTGAGCTTCAGATGATGAGCTGTCATCCATGAAGAGATGTCGGTCAGACATGCAGAGATCCGACCGCAGACCTGAGTATCAGACGGTGGGAAGGAAAGCATTAGTTGAGTGTCATCAGCATAGCAGTGGTAAGAGAAACCATGAGAGGTAATTACATCACCAAGAGAACGGGTGTAGAGTGAAAAGAGGAGAGGACCTAGCACTGAGCCTTGAGGGACACCAGTAAGGAGCCTGCAAGGAGCAGATGTAGACCCTCTCCATGTTACCTGGTAAGACCGCCCCTCTAGACAGGACTCAAACCACTTCCATGCAGAGCCCGTGATTCCCAGGTCAGCGAAGACGGATAGAAGGATCTTGTGGTTCACCGTGTCGAAAGCTGCAGAGAGGTCCAGAAGGATCAGAACCGATGACAGTTTGGATGATCTTGCAGTCTGGAGCTTCTCAGTCACCGCTATGAGGGCTGTTTCTGTTGAGTGCGCTGGTTTGAACCCGGACTGGTTGGGGTCCTGGAGCAGGTTCTGGGTGAGAAAGGGAGACAGTTGGTTATAAACAGCACGCTCAAGAATGATGACAAGGAGCTGTTTATGATGAATGTGATGAAGAGCAGCAGATCCATGGAGACAGTCTGGAAGAGTGTGGATGGAATGGGATCCAGTGGGCAGGTGGTCGGGTTGCTGGATTTAAGTATCTGTAGGACGTTGTCTGTGGAAAGAGGAGAGAAGCATGTTAAGGAATTACTGGTAAGAGGATGAGTACTGGTGAGGGAAGTGGAGCGAGAAGAAAACGACTGGCGGATTTTGTTAACCTTCTTCTCAAAGAAGGTGACAAAATCCTCCAGGGTAAGGGAAGAGGGTGTGTGTGTGGGGGGGGGGGTTTGAGAAGAGAGGAGAAAATACTAAAGAGCTTGCGTGGATCAGATGATGATGCTTCCAGTTTCTCCTTGTAGAAGGATGACTTGGCAGCAGTAACCTCCGTTGAGAACTTGTAGAGGAGAGCTTGGTAGGAGTGTAGGTCAGAGTCAAGCTGGGACTTCCTCCACTTCCTCTCTGCCTTCCTTAGCTCTCTCTGGTTGCTGCGTAGGACTTTAGTCAGCCACAGGGCAGGTGGAGAGGATCTAGCTGGCCTGGAGGACAGAGGACACAGAAGGTTAACTGCAGATGAGAGTGAAGAAAGTAATGTGTCTGTGGCTGAATCCAGAGAAAGAGAAAGAAAAGAATCAGGATGTGGAAGGGTAGTAAGGACAGTTGAAGCGAGAGACGAGTGAGAAATGGAGTGCAGGTTGCGTCGAGTGAAGGACGAGCCTGAAGAAGAGGCATTGACAGCGAGAGCAGTGAGGGAGAGTGTGAAAGATAGGAAGTGGTGGTCTGAGCAGTGTATGGGGGTTACTGTCATATCCAGCGCTGGGACAGGTCTGCTGAAGATCAGGGCTAGGACGTTGCCTGCTCTGTGCGTTGGAGGGGTCTGGTTGAGTGCAAGGTCGAAGGATGACAGCAGCGGTTCGATGGAAGATTGAAGTCACCAAGGAGAATGAGCGGGTTCCATCAATGGGGAAGAGACTCAGAAGAACATCCAGCTCATCTATGAAGTTACCTGGAGGAGAAGGAGGACGATAAATGACAATGATATGCAGGTTAGTGGGGAAAGATACAGTTACAGCATGAAATTCAAAGGAAGAAATAGAGAGATGAGAGAATAAAGGGGAATGAAGTTCCACTTCCTAGACAAGAGCAAACCTGTGCCACCACCCCTGCCAGTCAGTCTCAGAGAGTGAGAGAAGTTAAGGTCAGAGGATAGGGCTGCTGGAGTCGCAGAGTTCTCAGGGCTGATCCAGGTCTCAGTCAAAGCCAGGAAGTGCAGTGAATGGTGAGATGCTAAGGCCGAGATGAAGTCAGCCTTCCGAACCGCAGATTGGCAATTCCAGAGTCCACCATCACCCTGGTCTGAGAATGTGATGACCTTGGGGGATGGATGAGATTCCTTGCATTGAGCTTCTTGTGGTGATGGGCTCGTCTGGTTCTGTGGGCTGAGAGAACAGGTACTGGAGAACATGTTTAAAGTGCAGCAGTGTAGTAACTTGAGGGTAATGTAGTAGAATGAGAGAAAGAGATACTTAGCCAAGTTTGGAGGAGATCGCCTCTGTGTTGATATTAAATGGAACAGGAAAAGTGATCTGCCTAGTTTCTTTACTCACTGTAGACGTAGCGAACACCCCCTCAATATATCTGCCTAGTGGCTAGAAGGCCACTCCCAGCAGTTCACACCTTGAGCTAACCTGAAACCACACCTGAAACTATTACTAGCAATTAGCTCTAGAACCAGCAAAACAACCTTGTAACAACCTTCCACACTCAACTTCATACTCAACTCCACACTCAACTTCATACTCAACTCCACACTCAACTTCATACTCAACTCCACACTCAACTTCATACTCAACTCCACACTCAACTTCATACTCAACTTCATACTCAACTCCATACTCAACTCCATACTCAACTCCACACTCAACTTCATACTCAACTCCACACTCAACTTCATACTCAACTCCACACTCAACTTCATACTCAACTCCATACTCAAC